>BMAO01020696.1:0-56836 GCA_019973975.1 Trichonephila clavata | reverse complement strand
TACCCGCCCGCTTCGCTGGGTATTTCCTGATGTTTTATAAATTTTTACTGCTTATATATATGTATAAATTATTGATATCTAAGTCCTAGCATTAAGAATTCGATTGAATTGAAAAATATACTTATACCTGTAACTGTCACCTGTTGATAAAAAAAAAAAGGGCAGAACTCATCTAATTTGTATTTTCTAAAAACCTCTAAAATTGAAGCATAGAATGATGTTTGCACTTTCGTAACTCAAAAACCAAGTGGATTCCCACAAAACTAATTTTCGGTGGATCTCTACTCCGTAAATTGAACATGCAAGCCAAATTTCAAGTCTAAATCTAACAGAAAAAAAAGCAAAAGTTTTACTATAAATATCCCCGTAATCCCGTTGAGAGCCGTTTTCCAAAATAACTGCTCTTAGCGGATTTCAATTCAACAAAAGAAAAATGCAAACCAAATTTCATTATTATAGTCCTTGTAGCTCGAAAAAAGTAATTTTTTTTTGTCAATACGTCCCAGTAACCCCCTGCAACCCCCCAGAACTTGATTTGATTAAAATTTATTCTTAGTGGATCCCTATTCAACAAAAGAAACATGCTTAACAAATTTCAAGTATATGGGTCTAACAATTAAAAACAGGAATTTTTTTCTGTAACTCCTCTTGACCCCTCGCAAACATCTTTGGGGGTCAATTTTCATTTTACTTTTTGTTAGAGGAACTCTATTCCATGAAAGGAACATGCCTACCAATTTTCAAGCAGGATGATCAAGTAGTTTAAAAATGGAAATATTTATCGATTACGCCTCTTAATCTCCCGAAATTAAACTTGGTAGTTGATATTCGCGAAACCCATTTTGTAGCGGTTCTCTACATTACGAAAGGAATCTGCTTAGTTTAAAAATGGGGATAATTGTCTATAACGCTACTTGAGCCCCCGCAACGCCACTTCTGAGTCTGTTTTCACAAAACCCATTTTGTAGGGGAATTGCACTCTATGAAAGGAATCTGCTTAGCAAAATTTGAAGACTGTGCGTCCAATTAATTAAAAATGCAAAAAAATTATCAATAACGCCCCTTGAACCCCCGCAACACCACCTAGGGGTCGATTTTCACAAAACACATTTTGCAGTGTATTTCTATCCTATGAGAGGAATCTGCTAACCAAATTTCAAGACTGAGTCTAATAGTTTAAAAAAAGAAATAATTATTTATATATCTGCCCTTAATAATTTATATCTGCCCCCCCCCCGCAACACCCCTTGGGGTCAATTTTATCCAAACCCGTTTTGTAGCGGATATTTACTCCATGAAAGAAACATTCCTACCAATTTTCAAGCAGGTAGGTCAAATAGTTTAAAAACGAAAATATTTATCTCTTACGCCACTTATTCCCCTGCAACGCCACTTAGAAGTCTGTTTTCACAAAACCTTCTTATAGCTGATCTCTACTCTATGAAAGAAATCTCTTTATCAAATATAAAGACTGTGCGTCTAATAGTTTAAAAATGGAAATAATTATCTATAACGCCCCTTAAGTCCCCTCAACGCCACTTGGGGGCAATTTTCACGAAACCCATTTTTAGCGTATCTCTACCCTATGAGAGGAATCTGCTTACTAAGTTTCAATACTGTACGTCTAATAACTTAACGCCTCTTAAACCCCCGCCCCCGCAACACCCCTTGGGGTCAATTTTCTTAAAACCCATTTTGTAGCGGATATTTACTCCATGAACGAAACTTACCTACCAATTTTCAAGCAGGTAGGTGAAGTAGTTTAAAAACGGATATATTTATCTATTACGCCCCTTAACCCCCCGCAAAGCCACTTAGAAGTCTGTTTTCACAAAAACTCGTTTTGTAACTGATCATTATTCTACGAAAGGAATCTATATATCAAATTTAAAGACAGTGCGTCAAATAGTTTAAAAATGGAAATAATTATCTATAACGCCCCCTAAGCCCCTGCAACGCCACTTGGGGGTCAATTTTCACCAAACTCATTTTGTAGCGGATCTCTACTCTCTGAAAGGAATCCGCTTACCCAATTTCAAGATTGTACATCAAGTAGTTTAAACATGGAAACAATTATTATTAAAACCCTTAACCCCCCGTAACGCCCCTTGCGTTTCGAATTTCGGAAAATCCGTTCTTAGCTGATGTCTACTCTATCAAAGGAACATGTCTACCAAATTTCAAGTCTGTAGGTTGAATAGTTCCAGAGATTTCGTGATTAGTCAGTCAGTCGCTTTTCTCCTTTATATATATAGATATATATATAATATATATAATATATATATATATATATACTAGCTGTTACCCGCCCGCTTCGCTGGGTATTTCATGATGTTTTATAAATTTTTACTGCTTATATATATGTATTAGCTGTTACCCGCGACTTCGTTCACTTAGAAATTTACAAAAAAGTGTTTTGTTCAATTCACAGATCTTACGAAAACTTAATAATTCTGTATTCCACGTTAAGAAATACATACACGCTATATATATATAGAGAGAGAGAGAGTTTAATGTCATTTTTTTACTTTGTGAATCAATGTTTTGTTTTTATATTTTTTGTGTTCTTTCTGCTTTTTGGTGTTTATTGTTTTATTATTTTTTTTTATTTTCTTTGTTTTTTGTTAATTTTTGTGTGGTTTTTTTCGTATAAATTTATTGAACATCCTCTCTATATACAGTATTAAATTTATTGAAGAATCTCTTTATATACAATATTTGGTGTACGATTTTCTTGAGCTAAAACAAAAACGCCAGTGGCATTCCTCGCACGTGAACATGCCACGTATAGTTGGCCATGTGAAAAGCAACTCTTAGTTAAATCTATGTCAACTTTGCTTAACGTTTGCCCTTGTGACTTGTTAATTGTCATAGCAAAGCTGACACTTACAGGGAATTGTAGTCTTTTGAATTCAAACGAGAAATTCGATGGTATTATGGGAATTCGTGGTATAAGTACTATGTTACCTTTTTCGCATCCGGATATTATACGACCTTCTATAACGTTTCCTTGCAATGACACTACTCGCAACCTAGTACCATTGCAAAGTTTTGGTGGGTTTAAATTACGGAGTAGTATGATGGGAACGCCAATCTTAAGTTCTGGCTTGTGAGGAGGTAGACCAGGCACAATTATACTGTTTAAAAATTCTGTTGGATAACTAACCGTTTCATCCAGATTGCAAACTGTATTGAAGGAAAGGTATGTTTGTGATTCACCAGGAAGCTTATTTAACATGCGCTGATTAAGCGCAGTAACCTGGTCGTTTATAGGTGCTAAAATGGATCTTTCACACAACCACGAATCTTCTTTTATATTGAGATTGTGAACATCATCATAAATGCTATGTTTTTTATCAAAATCTGAAATATTTTCATGAATAAAAACCTAACAATGTTTAACATCGATTTCTAATTATTATACTTAAAGTTCAGCTGTTAAAGTTTAAAACAGCTTAAATATAACGAATTAAAAAAACTCACAATTAAGAAATTAAGAACAATTTGAATTATTTAGAAACAACTACCTACGCAGTTAACTAAATAAAATAACCTAAGAGTAATTTATCAAAATCTGAAATATTTTCATGAATAAAAACCTAACAATGTTTAACATTGATTTCTAATTATTATACTTGAAGTTCAGCTGTTAAAGTTTAAAAAAGCTTAAATATAACGAATGAAAAAAACTCACAATTAAGAAAAATTTGAATTAAGAAAAACAGAGAGGTAGAAAAATGAAAGATACCTTGAAAATTATTATTCTTCGATTACAATATAAATATTAAGCAAATAATAACTATTGTTTAAATGTGACTAAAAATGTAAATAAAAAAAAAAGAGAAAGGATTAAAACTTATCAATTTTTTGTTTCTTGCATTGCTTTTTGCTTATGAAGCCTTGATTTATTATTTTTAAAAGTGCATCCGAAACAGCCGATGCTCTACTTAACTGAACAGTGAGATAACTATCATAAAAAAAAAAATTATGGCACGTGTCAGCGAATTATGATGTGCGCGTAACACTGTTATGTCTCATGAAGAGCATCGGTCGCCAGTAACCAAAACAACGACTTCATTAGCTCAGCTTGGCGTTCAATTTGGCGTTCAGTTTCACGTTCACCCGTATAGTTTCCGTTCCCGTAAGAATACGGGAATAAAATATAGCCTATGTTACTCCCCGTTAATGTAGCTTTCCATTAGTGAAAGAATTTTTAAAATCGCACCAGCCGTTTCCGAGATTAGCCGGAACAAACAGACAGACAGACAGACAGACAAAAATTTTAAAAATTGTTTTTTTGTTATGAGTACCGTATATACTTTTAGTGCATTAAGTAAAAAGCTGCTAATTTGAAATTACAAACAGACACTTCAATTTTATTTAGATGTATAGATATATACAAATTAATTTTTCAAAAAAATTCAATTATAGTACTTGAGTTTAAGAAACATTTGCATCAAATTCGATGAAAAATATGGACACTTGCTTATTTCTAAATATTTATTCTGAATGTTAACATTGCCGATTCCTATTTGATTTTGTTAACTAAGGGGAAAAAATAAGCATCATGAAAAAAGAATCGATAAAATAAAAAAAACATTATCAATAGTTAATATGAATAATTAATAAGTAAAATAGACTATTGAAGTCTATATTTTTACAAAAACGTAGCAATTATTCTTGCAGTATGTAACTTTGTATAACTAAAAACATGCATTCTACAAATACGTCTAAGAAAGAAAACAAATTCTGTAATAATATTTAAATAAGTATGACGATGAATATAAATATTACT
Source organism: Trichonephila clavata (assembly GCA_019973975.1). Taxonomy (NCBI): domain Eukaryota; kingdom Metazoa; phylum Arthropoda; class Arachnida; order Araneae; family Nephilidae; genus Trichonephila; species Trichonephila clavata. The sequence goes on along the minus strand of BMAO01020696.1, from coordinate 52,041 downwards.
ATGTGTGAAAGAGAGAGTTTCTACATACAGAAACAACATACATAATGATGTAAATAATTTTTTCCTCCGAAAAATATAGTAAATTGGATATTTATTTTTTTTAAATGAAGCCAGTTTCCTTGTTTTAATGCGTAAGTAAAAAGTAGCATTAAAATTACACTGCTGGCCATCGTAAATGCAACGCCCTGAAGGAAGCTCGCAAATAACATGAAGTTTACAACATGCATTAGCGGAAGTGAGATATGTAAATGGTTAGAATTTCAGCGCAGACACACATCACGCATGCCTGTGGCGCTACTTCAAAGCGTTATTTAAGGCTTGGAGATTTTGACGATTTCAAGTTCCGCAATTGTGTTTTTCTTGTGGTTTTTTCAAAATACGATCAGTTATGTCTCGTAGAAAACAGCGATCAGCTTTTGATCAAGTATCCGAGTTCGACAGAGGAAGGATAGTGGCCTACCGAGATTGTGGATTATCTTTCAGAGAAATCGGTAGTCGTGTTGGACGAAACCAAACAACTGTAATGCGGATATGTGGCCGTTGGATGCAGGAGGATACGACTGACCGATGTGGTCGATCGCATCCACCTCAGTGCACCACTTCATGTGAGGACAGGCAGATTGTGCGCATGGCAGTGACGGATCGCTCAGTCACATCACGAACCATAGCACAGCACATTGAGTCTGTAACGCATCATTCAGTGTCTACGCGTACCATTCGACGCCGTTTACAGCAGAGTGGTCTGTCCGCAAGACGTCCATTGCTTGGTTTACCCTTGACGCAGAACCACAGACGTCTCCGCCCATAATGATGCGATGAAAGAAGGATGTGGGCGGCAGAATGGAATGAAGTTGCCTTTACTGACGAGTCACGCATCTGTCTGCAACACCACGATGGTCGGATTCGAGTCTGGAGACACCGTGATGAGAGGATGCTGAACAGCTGCGTTATGCACCAACACACTGGTCCTGCACCGAGTATTATGGTATGGGATGGTATTGGATATCACTCTCGCACTCCTCTAGTACGCATTGCCGATACTTTAAACAGCCAGCGCTACATCTCCGAGGTGTTGGAGCCAGTTGCCCTTCCTTATTTTCAGGGCTTGGCCACAGCCATATTTCAACAGGATAATGCGCGACCACACGTGGCACGCATTGTCCAAAGGTTCTTAGTCAATCACCAGATTGAATTCCTTCCCTGGCCGGCTCGCTCTCCGGATATTTCACCGATAGAAAACATGTGGTCCATGGTTGTTCTACGATTGACCCAGATTACACCCCCAGCTGCCACACCAGATCAACTTTGGGAACGTGTGGAAGCTGCTTGGTCTGCTGCACCCCAAGAACACATCCAAAGTGTCTTTGAATCAATGCCGAGGCTTGTGGCAGCAGTGATCTCCAACAATGGCGGTTACTCTGGCTACTGATTCTGGCAGGAACCACACTTCACAGAAGTCTATAAATTTAATCATTTCATACTTGGTCAACATGTTATCTACAAAATAAATTTTGTTGTGCTTCAAACATTCTCTTGGTGTCATCTTTGTCGTTTGACAGTGCTTCAGAATAAAGATATACGTTGTCAATGGACCTCGAGCAACTCAAAAGCAAAAATAATTGAAAGAAATCACTTCAATTCAACAACATTTGTTACATATAAGGCACGTTTAACCAATCTACAAATCTGAAATTTTTGAATCGAGACAAACTGATTTTTATTCAAGGGAATAACGAGCCCTTTGTAATTTTCGAAGCTCTAAAAGGTGACCATTCACAGCAGCTTTACTAAATATATAGTTTCAAAAATTCTTTTCGTACACGCAAATATGATATTCTAGTTACAGATCTTAAAGCTGATTCTTTCGTAAGAGAATTATAGGAATAGAATTAAATTTGTCCTTATTTAATTAACTGTGTAAAAATTGCCTATTCTTCAACAGTGGATTTTTTTTTTGTCATTTTTCATTAAAAATCGACTTTTTTAAAAAAAAAAAAATTCCCACTGTTTTTTCAATTTTTACTATTAGCTCACACTCTATATATTTACATATTTATCTTGTCCAAATTTTCTATCGTTAATAAAATACTTTCTATTCTTCCAATCAAGTTCAAATAAATTTTTTTTAAACTTGTAGCGGATGACACTGGATGTTAATAGTTTTTTTCAACTAATTCATTAATTAAATTTTAAATTTATTCTGCATTATATATTTCCGTCGTAGTTACAATTAACTACAACAGATAGTGCCAGTACGTTTTTCTAACAAAGTAGGAGTTGACATTAAAAAAAGTTTTTTTTATATTGCTTGTTTAGTTGGGAATTTAAAGAAAATTCTATGTTTGATGTTCTAAGACTTCTTGCCTCACCAATAAATAATTTAATTCCATTTAACAACCTTCGTTTAAATTATGAACCATTTTTCTGTTCTTTTTTTGTGATTATATTCTACTCTTCAAGAAATTCAGAATCCTGTCCAAGAGCCAATGATCAAATACAATATTATGTTCAATGAAGTTGGTTATCGAAACATTTTAGAGCATATACATGCTTTTGCTTATTTTTTTCATAAAAATGTGGGGAATTTAACTTTTATTCATTAATCATTTGTCAGAAATACCAATCACATTTTATCCTTAGTGTAATGTATCATTGATTTTCCTTTAGGAATTTTTTCTGCCGTTTCAGTTCGATTCTAAGACCCTACCCTCTCCTAACCCTACATTTGTATATATGCAAGGGAAAAAAACTAAAAGCATTTTATCCAGTTTTAATTTTTAGAAATAACTTTTTAACGATGATAAGGGACACAGAATCAACACATATATTTATTTCTTAATCATGGGCCGCAGGTAGCCTAGTGGTTACAGCATTGGACTCCAGACCGGAAGGCCTGGGCCCGATGCCACCGAGTATATACGGAGAACGTGCTCGTTAAATCTGTGGGTCCGAATGGTGTCGCCATCTATCGTGTTGTACCGAGCAAAATCGCACTATCCCCTTCATGGGGGCTCAAAAGCTTAGGCTAACGACAGGCGTAAAATTGTAGCCCTTAGGCGCGATGAATTTCGTGGACCTTGATCTGATGTTACTGTCAATCAGGTGGCATAAACAACAACAATTCTTAATCTACTAGACTAGTATTAAATATTTTGTTTGATCACATAAATCCTTATAACTTATATTTTGATAATTTATATAATAAATAAATATAACTATGAAGTTCCCCGTTAATTTAGTTATATTACACAAAATCATTGCAGCTGCCCATTCGGTATAGTGGTTAGCAACTACTGATTGTAGTGCAAAAGGGACTGGGTTTGAATCCCGGAGGAGGCATAGAGGTTCTATAAATGTATAGTGCCTTCACGGCAGAGGGGTATTCTAAGTAGCCGTCGAACTGCAAGTTCTCTCGTGAGGTTGGTGGAAAGAGGTGGGAGCCCCCTGACCACCTCCTTCCTTAAAACTGGGATGGAAACGAGCCAAATCGTACTGTCATCCAGAGACGTTTTAAGGCATGGGCTTCGTCCACAATGGGACCTTGTTGACTCGATTCAACCTTAAGATCCCAATCAGAATAAATTTAACGGTCAAATGCTATTTTCGGTTGTATTCGCCGAAAAACTTGGAATTTCAGATTATATGTCAACTGGCTACATGTGATGACCGTAATCTATGTATAGGCCTACCACCATTATTACTCAGTCAGTCGAACCGGTTTGTGCGATTGTTTCACATGCACATGTATTTGTTTCGGATTAGTGTTTGTAAGAGTATTTGACAACGTATGTTATGTATTGTCTAATTTAAGGACCATAAGTAGGGCCTACTTTTGCGTAGGGGCCCAAAGCCTCAAGACGTCCCTGGTTACGAGTATCAAGTTTACCTGTAAATAAATAAAAACCTTTCAACATATGTAAAGAGATAACGATAGCTTAGATATATCGTTTTACATTTAAGGTAAAATTCATTGGTAGAAACTTATACAAATGAATTGAATTGGCTTTCTGAAGATAGAGTGGACACAACTTCAGTGAATGAACCATTAAAATGGCTGTAAAGAGGGTAGAGAGTGGCAAAACAAGTTTGAGAAGAATTAAGACAGTTTCCTAAAATTCTTTTGTCTATGTAACTAAACTAAAATTAAATATATGCGGGCCTCAGCACGCAGCGCTTTTCCCCAAGATGGGCGAAACAGGTAGACCATGGAAGAAAAACAAAACAAATCAAGTGGCCCCCGGCGCGGAGTGCGGACGAACCGGGGAGAAAGAATGGAGGGAAGCGCAATGAAGGGAAGTCGGAGGATTGCGTCAGCAATCAAAGGAAAGGAGCGGCCAGGTGACTGCCCCCCTCTCACCACACGTCAGGATGCAACTTGAAGCTAGTTTGTGTTGTTCAAAAATGTATGAATGAGTTGATTGTTGTGTTAGGGTGGGCGGAGCGGATTTCTCCACTTCGTGCTAGAGTATGCATAGTTAATTTTAGGGTGTGGATACGTAAAGAGTGCTTGTGCTCTGATGATGGGGTTGTCGTGTGTTTCGATGGAAAGAAAAAAATTTCTAGATAGCTTAGTGATGTAATTAGATATTGGCTTCATATGTAGATCGTTGTGTATCACAATCATTTCAGACGTACCAAGGTGCGTTCGTTATGATGCGAAGTAGTTTATTTATTTGATCTATGTATCACGTAGTTGCAGATCCATCTAGTAAACAATAATATTTATCGTATTACACTTGTGGTTGTGTGCTAACGGTCAATTTTGATGACATTCTAGGTTAAATTTTTTTTTTTTTAGTATTCTTAAATATTTTAATTTAGGAGTGTTAGATTTATAAGCTTAGTTTATAGTATTCCTATATACTTAAAAAATTTAGCTTAGCTAATATTTTTAATTACAGTGAAGAATATAAAAATTCTGTCCACAATGACAGTTTCAAATGAAGAAAGGATTACTGTCACTTAAAGAAGTAAACTTTTTAAAATTGTTCAACAAGTTTAAACTGTATTTTTAGAACCTTCGAGTGAATACACTATATAAATACTATAATTTTTGCAATTTAATGAATAAAAAATACATTTAAAGCAAAGGTTAATTAAATAGTATTTCGCCCATCCGGCTGCCTGGGTTCGAATCCCGAAAAAGGCATGGATGTTTGTAAATGTATAGTGCCTTCGCGGCAATGGGTGGTACTCTAAATAGCCGTCGAGCTGCAAGTCCTCTCGTGAGGTTAGCGGAAGGCCCTTGATCACTCTCAGGGTGTTCTCTCTCAAAATTGGGTGGAACCGAGCCAAATCGAGCTGTCACCTGCATGGTGCTCAAAGCTACGGCTAACGACAGGCGTGCAATCTAGTCCGATGCCATGATAAATTTCGTGGGCCTCAATTGGACTACATCAGACAGGTGACATTAGAAAAAAAAACAACAAATACCATTTCTAAAGAAGAATCTCCTTAATATTGTATAATTATTATAATAAAGAATCAATATTTTTTAAAAATCACAGAAAAAATGTCCCTATATTTTTACAGTAGTTTAGTATCATTATAGAACGAAGATAATTGCCTTGACTTCTACTGTGTGTTGCAATCACTCTGCGGTTTTATAATAAATATCTATAATTATTTGAAAATAAAAATTTAATCTAATCATAAAGTAATAAATAATTGTGTAATAATGAAAGATTAATAATGTATACCAATAGAAAGAAAAATTTAATTTAAATTCAGAGTTGCCTACAAATATGAGAATTAAATTATGAACTTTTAATTAATATAACAATGCTAACATGATATATACACTTGTAAAGGAAAAAATCTCATAATCAAAAAGTTTCATGTTAACTAATGTTTACTGGCTTCAAGAAACATCATTATAAAATTTTTTTACAAGTTAACATGTCCTTTAGAAAAGTTCAAAAACTTCATTAATCAAACTATTACACAATTTATATATAATTCAATAACTAAAAAGAAATAATTTGCAATAAAGGATTAAAATTTAATCATTTTTAAAATTAAGTTTTAATTATTTCTTTTTTGACAGTCATTTCAAACCATTGTAAATGATAATTACTAAGTAAAGACAGACAATCAAAGATGTAAATGTTATTTTATTACAGATTCGTTTCAAATATCTTAAAAGACTTCAGAATGTATTAGTAAATTATACAACAGTGAAATATACAATTTATAGGCAGTTCATTGTGTTATAAAAATAATATTCATTTTCATCAAACGATACATCTTGATCAAAAATTTTCATATCAACTTACTCTAATATTTTATAAACACTGTCATCAAAAAGTAAATATTTAGTGAAAATTTAAAAACATTTTTTCAAAACAAATGTTTATAAGATGGAGAATTTATATTATACTCTTGTCCAAAATTATCTTTACATGCATAACATTATGGGTTTATCTGGAAGCACTTTATGAATTTGAGTGGAATGTACAAAACATCATAGCATATAAATACAAGGAAAAAAAATTAAACTTTATCAGGGTACGGACTACTTCGAATTTTTTCAAGGTGGCACACACAAAAGAGGGGGGAGGAGGATCCACGGGTTTGGAACCTCCTCCATAGCCCATGGTTTTTTTTTTTTGATCGATTATAATCTCATGTATATAGTACGTAAAATTTAATTTATTTGTTATTAATAATTTTTTATTAATTAATGCTAATTATTTATACAATAATTTATTTCTTACTATTCTTTGTTCCCGACACTCTACAAAATGAAAAAAAAAATAAGTTTGCCAAAGTATTTGGGTAAGATATGAGAATGGTAGTCATTCGACCTGGACCACCACACCGCGACTCCTTCGAAAAATCACGAGTGTGCGCACTGCTCAGGGTCGTAAGATAAGGAAAAAGTCAATAATATTTTCTTACTTAATAAATACGGAACATGTACTTACCTGCATACATAAAATGAGAAAACTCACTTTTTGAAACCGCGTTTAAAGCAAATAATAGCCACAAATATGATATCTAATGATTCATTTATTATCAAACAATTCAAAATATATTAAAACATGATACATTTTCCTCATTTAGTTACAGTTAGTTTGATCATTCAGTAGACTGTTAGCCAATCTTGAATATTTCTCTATATAATTGCTAATCTTCAAGCGATTACCCCAAAATGTCTTGGCGGTCCACCGGTCGACTTCATGCTTACCCCCGGATCTACAGTATGCCCCCCCCCCAATTCTATTTCACAACTGTACAAAATAGATATATAAACCAAACTGTATATAAATAAAACCATTATGCATTCATTTGAGTTTTATGCATAGATATTTTATATTGTACTTCATTGTTGCTTTTGCTTCACATATATATTACTTTTATATTCTAAAATGTTGTATTTCACAACAGATTTGCTGAAATGCATTCATTCGTTCTTTGCAAACAGTTATTTCATTACAAAGTTTGTGACATTGAATATATTTTTTATATGGAAATTTTTGGTGATTATGAAGAAGAAAAAAAACCTCATTTAACTGTTAATTTCGAATATTTAAATGAAGCTCCCTTTTTGCAGTTTTAGAAAATCCATTTCAGTGTTATTGTTAGGATATTTTGGTTTTTTTGTTTTATGTTTAACAATGTTCTACCTTATTGATTGCATTTAATGTTCGAGTACGTTATAGCTACTAAATAACCATCCATTTGGAAAATTCCTGCTATATCTTGGGGATTTGTATAGATCAACTGTTTCAAAAATTAGAATACAATAACAATGTTTCAACTTTATATATCACATTAAGGCAAATCAAGATTGGACTAACAAAAAAATAAAACTTTTGGTATACATCTTTTTAAAAAATACTTTTCACATGTACACAATGTCATTTATAGTCTTTCAATAGAATAAGTAAAATGCATTTAATAAATTGCAATGAATTTCTTAATTTAAAGTAAAATTTTCACATAGTTTACTTATAATATACTCATGTAACATTCAATTTAAATGTTAATAAATGATGCACGTTAAATAATTTGTAATTGTTAATTTAAACTAGTTATCTAACAAAAATTTTCTATGCTCGTGTATGGGAGAAATTTTCACGGAAAGCAATTTAGCTTGTTCCCTTATAGCATGCTTGTCCAAAGTGTGTCCCAAACGCAAATTATGAAAATATTCAAATTTACACATTTTTATTTAAAAAATTGTTTGCAATATTTTTCATATACAATTGATTCGTTGACCTTTATTTTGAAATTTTTTGTAAAAATAAAAACATCTTAGTATGCCATGAAAATTTACGTCAATAAGTTCAGAAAAAGGGGCCATCGAACTGTGCAATTTAAACGACGATGAAAAGGTTTTCCTTATCTATGAAAAATTTATCAGCTATCATAACCGATGGAGCCCCTGCCATGGTTGGTTAAAATGGGAGACTCGTTAAAATGATCAATAGTGAAGCCGGCAATATGATCTTGATGGCATATCATTGTAGTGTACATCAAGGCAATTTATGTAGAAAATTTTAAAAATGGAAAGCCTTTTGTTATAAAAACCATTAACTTTATAAGAGCATAAGGACGTAATCATAGACAATTTCAAGAGTTTCTTAAGGTACTGGGCACTGAATTTCCAGATGTTATTTATTATACAGAAGTAAGATGCTCAAAAGATTTTACGATTTGAGAACTGAAATACAATTATTTATGGAAACAAAAGGGAAACCTGTTGAATTTGAAGACAAAGATTGGGTTTTAGATTTAGCTAACAGAACATTTGAATGATTTAAATTTGAGACTTCAAGGAAAAAATCAATTTATTAATAAAATGCTCAAAAAACAACAGCAGCGTTCTAAAGAAAATTAAAATTTTGACACAATCAAATAAAAGTAAAAGATTTGACACATTTCACTACTTTGGCTGCACACGAACCAAGTTACACAAAATATGCTGCATTAATTTTCGATTTAATTCAAGAGCTTGAAAGAATATTTCAAGATTTTTGAAATAAATTATAGTTTTTAAAAAAAACTAAAAAACATGCTTTTATACTGAATCGAACTAAAAAAAATAATTCTTAACATAAGAATAAAATGATTAAAGAGAAAATTAATGTCATAGGGGTAAAAGCGTGGGGTGTTCTATAAATATATCAATTGTTTAATTTCTATTCCGAGTTAGTGTAAAAAGCAACCCACGACATTAACTTTCTCGTTAATCATTTTATTCTTATTTTAAGAAGAATTTTTTTTTTTACTTTTTTTTGTTCAACTCAGTATTTAATTTTTAAAAAATTATAATTTACTTTTTTAGTCCGATCTAGAATAAAAACGTGTTTTTAATTTTTTAAATTATCATTTATTCATTGTTGAATTTATCCTTGTTTGATATTTGGAGCCAGAATTACGTTCCTGCTGGAATTAGTCTTACTCTTCAATGGATATTAATTAAAGGATCTGAAGGGTATTTATTCTCTCCGTTTACGGGGCCTCGGATGAGTCCCGTATCGTTATATTAGATTCCGCTTCTATACATACATGTCAAACAAATGAAAGTGCGTTAAGAAGAAAAATTAATGTACCATGTTTTTATAATGGACTAAAAAGTATAAAATTCCTCGTTTTCGTTTTTTTTAAATTCTTTTTTCCCATATTAATGCACTGTTAACCACTTCTGAGCTACGGTCCAACTTTCAAGTCTAGCTCATCGGAAAGTCAGTTTAAAATCAATTACAAATTCCACCCGGATAGACATTCAAGAAAGCGAGCAAAAAATAATAATAATATAATAATAATATATTAAGTGTCAATCGTATTATCCCCTTTTAAACGTATTGCTATAATGTTAATTCATATCTTCACTTTCAAACGTAATGCTTTATAAAAATATAAAATATTTAGCAGATAGAACATAAATTTTTTTTCACATGCACGAGACCTTTTTTTTTTTCATTTTCAGAAAAAATTTTTATATCATGGTAAGAAATTGCTAACACACTCACACCCTCCACTTTTCTCACATAAAGAACAATCTTTTTGTTTGTTTTATTTGTATTAACTACAACTGTATTTTACACGTACATATAATTAGTTTAAATTTAACACACTCGCTTTTAGGGTTACACCTTATTCTTTTAGTCACTAAATGTGGAAATGGTATATGGAATTGTCGCCAAATTTGATTATCGTTATTCCTGACGATCCTGATAAGGACAATGGAACAAAATTATGAAATTATTGTATCGTCATCGATCCTTGACAAGTGTGCAAAATTTCGAATTAACCCGACCTTTTAAAGTGGTTAAAAATCGAGTTCAAAGATTCCGTTACATACAAGTCAAACTTATAAAAGCGTGTTAAAAATAAAGAATATTTCAGCATATTTTCTCTAAAAATAAATTACCTTCAAATGGAATGCATTGAACTACAAAGTGACATTCAACTGAAAGAAAAATTTAGGAATGTTTCTTTATACTGGAGTTTTATAAAGATTATGTACCTCGCGATAAAAATCCTCATTTTCACAATCATGCTTTATTAATGTCTTCAGTTTTTGGCAATACCTATATTTGGGAACAATTATTTTCAAGAATAAAGCATACAAAAAACAAAAATAGGATAAAGATCACTGACAAACATTTTGAAAATGTACTAAGAATTGCAACTTCATCTATTGAACCTGATATTGATTTGCTTTTTCAACACAAAAGCAAATTCATCAATCTCATTAACTTGATTTTTTTCCATCTTTACGATATCCAAACTAAATGTAAATCAAACTTTTACAAACTTGAAATAAATATATATGTAGCTGCCGTTTGCGTCATTACTTGGGGTAACCAAAAGTAATTAATAGAATCTCGGGGTAAATTAATATATTTAATGATACAAGATAGCACAGTTACAAAGAACAGACACTTAGACAATTACAAGACAAACATTTAGAGAAAATAAGTAAAGTTTACATAGTCCAGGATTGGACATCGAAAATGGGGACACACGCTTGTCCAGATCCAAACTCTCTCTGACGATACTAGTGTTTCGTACAGTCACACTTCCGTTCCAAGACAATACTGTAATGGCGGCACCTACATTTCGGTCTTGGAACTATACCGTGCGTTACAGACTCCCCCTCTGGTTCCGTTGACGTCTCGGCTCGGAAACAGGAGGTACTCTTTTTTTTGGGGCGTCCTCTTTTCCTTAGAGGAGCTTCTTCTAAGACCAGGGTGGTCCATACACTTTTCCTATAACAGGAATCTTTGATTGCCAGGGTGGCACTTCTTCTGAGATCAGGGTGGTCCATAAACTTTTCCTATAACAGAGATTCTTTGATTGCCAGGGTGGCACTTCTTCCGAGACCAGGGTGGTCTATAAACTTTTCCTATAAAAGGTTTTTTTATTGCCGGGTGGCACTTCATACGAGACCAAGGTGGTCTAAATACTTTTCCTACAATAGGAAATTTTTGATTGCCAGGGCGGCACTTCTTCTGAGACCAGGGTGGTCTATAAACTTTTCCTGTAACAGGATTTTTTTGATTGCCAGGGCGGCACTTCTTCTGAGACCAGGGTGGTCTATACACTTTTCTATAACATGAGTCTTTGATTGCCGGGGCGGCACTTCTTTCATGACCAGGGTGGTCTATACTTTTTCTATGGAAGTCGTTGCTATTGGATGGGGGCCCTCCCCCTGGTTGGAAACATGATTCAAATTTTTCCACATTGAATTAATTACAAATTTAAACTTTGGTTTTTAAATTTTATATATAAACAGACCAAAATTAAATTTGACAAAATATTACTAACAGAATAATATTACAGTATTATGCCACAAAAAAAATAATATCTTACTTTCTTACAATATACAATTCAAAAAATTTCATGAATCACAAAAAGGAAAAATAAAAATATTTTCGTTTTTATCATTTCTACTACATAATCAAAGTAAAAAACTTTTTCAAAGTTTTAGCCAAAAAAATACATATATCATAAAAATGATCAGAAAACACTTCGGAAATATTATAGTTAAACAATACTGATGTATCTGAAAATTTCTTTACATATAAAAAAATACTCTATACTATAATGCACACTTGATGAATGACAATAAAATTCTCTAATTTCAAATGTGATAATTAATTTACAAATCAATATTAATGAGATTAAAATAAAACAAATTCTTCAATATTAACTATCTTCTACTTTAGTACATCAAAACCAAAATAATAATATTTATATAATATTCATTATTAATCAAAAGGAGTTTCAGCAGTTAACATGAAATGGATTTATAAAACATTTTAAATACGTTTAAATAGAAATACCGTTCATAATTTAATTCATTCACTCTGAAGTTATCAATAGTACAAACTTGTTTACACCTAGTAGAAGTACTTGAAAATATTTTCCAAAAATTTTAAGTAAAAACAGAAATGTAAATACTTTATCAATAACATACAAGGTTTCAAATGTTATATAGTAATACTTCGTAATCAATCATATACTTTCAAAAGAATTATTTTTATGTTAGGCATAAAAAGAACAGGAAAAAAAATTATTATAAGAATTGCAATAATTTCTTGATAACAAATCCATATACGTGTTATTAGCATAAAATTCTTAATTAAGAAGAAAATATGCACTCATAAATAAACAACCTTCAAATAGCTTTAATCAGATCAACCGATAGAATGAAAATTTCGTTTTCAAAAGATTAGGAAAACTGACAAATGACTATCAACTTTAAATTCAATTATGTTGTTTTCCTGTAACACACAATATATACTACGAATAATAATAATAATCTTATACACACACACAATAACAGAGCATGATTATTTAAAATAAACAACACTTATCTGTTAACAGGTTTTCTGGATGAAAATATTCATTCGCAGGGTGCGAATCCTTTTATTGTCGGGATGACAAACACTTCCACCCCTAAGGCTGTGGGGGAAAAAAAGCGAGAGAGAGCCGGGGTCGGGCCGACGTTTAGGCGCCAATTGTAGCTGCCGCTTGCGTCATTACTTGGGGTAACCAAAAGTAATTAATAGAATCTCGGGGTAAATTAATATATTTAATGATACAAGATAGCACAGTTACAAAGAACAGACACTTAGACAATTACAAGACAAACATTTAGAGAAAATAAGTAAAGTTTACATAGTCCAGGATTGGACATCGAAAATGGGGACACACGCTTGTCCAGATCCAAACTCTCTCTGACGATACTAGTGTTTCGTACAGTCACACTTCCGTTCCAAGACAATACTGTAATGGCGGCACCTACATTTCGGTCTTGGAACTATACCGTGCGTTACATATACCTATTCATGTCTAATTCATTTTAATAAAACTACACAGAGTTGATTTTTATCTCAATTTGTTAAAAAAAAATTTTATGTGTGGTCCACAAGCGGTCATAGTTTAGACACCCATACCCTATAGCATAATAGTTAGTTTCAAACAATTTCTCAAAAAAAAAACACCCATTTTTTTTAAATATGATTCATTTTTTTAAAATTAAAAATAAAAGAATTTTTTTTTTAACTAAGGAGACAGCGATTTCTAAGGTAAAAAAAAAAATTCAAACATTTGTAGGTGATAATTACCAAGTCAAAGTGTCAAATGTTAGTATTTTATACAGATATCTTTTTAAAGGCTTCACAATGTTTTGGTATAAATCATACTGTTTTAAAATAAACAATTTCTATGCAATTCATTGTGCTATAAAATTAAAAAATTCATTTCATTAAAAGATAAACCTTAATTATTTTAAACATGCAACACACAACCGGATATTAATGTTAGTCTCTATATCATGAGATTCCAACTTGGTGCTGCTTATCAGTGAATTTAGTCCATTGTTTGACTGTTTATAAGAATACTTTTTTTAGGACAAAAATTTGGCATTACACTGTGTTAAAAGTGAACAGTCTTCATTATTTATGTATATTTTATACCAATGGAATTATGCTTTTGAAAAAAAAAGTTTTCTTTTTGTTTTGTTAACACTTCTCACATACTTAATTCATAATCTTTCAGAATTGTGCCTATTGCTCTTTAATATAATTTTATTACACCTTCATTGAAATAATATGCTACTTTGCTTTTAAGTATTACATTTCTTTTTCCTATTGCTGCTGTAAAGTCAATGTCAAAATATGAATATGTTTATAATATATAGTTAGCATTGTATGCTGTTTCTTAAACATTATACATAATTCTTAAATTAAATATTTTAACAGTAATAAAAATCTTTTCATCTGAAAAAAGTTGCAATATATATATATTACCAAAAATTTGGGACAGTTGCAGTCATAAATTGTTTTCAGTTAATTTAATGCAGACCCTGAAAAATGAAAAATATAATAGCATGTTTTTTTCAAACTACAGTTCAACCTCCATATTGCAAATTTTTCTCTATAGCAGACTTTTTCCAGGAACCAAAAACACACACATTTCACGATTTTCTTTATAAAATAACTTCCATATAGAAGTGTATTTCCTGTATAAGGAAAATTTTTTACTGTAATTCATTTTTTTTCCCTGCCTATTTTTAAATTATTTTTGTACATTTCAAGTTATTCTTTCTTAACACATTTTATGGAGGTCATAAATCTTGAACTGGTTTCATTAGATACTTAACTTGCCAGGAGCAGTAGAATTCTGGGCTTTCATTCAAGAAGTACAACCTTTAATCCCCATTGTCCAGTTCACTAAAAACGATATACCCTTTCACCCTCAGTATGGTTGTCTTGTGTCCTTGAACTAGTCCCAGTTCATTTGTAGTGTTGATCAGTCATAATGGTAACTTCGTTTCTTGTTGTATACTTACTCATCAGTTACGGAACATTCAGAATTGGTCACAGAAGTAGTACCCTGATTTGTTTTCTTGCGTCTGCAAAATTGTAATTCTTTGAAATCAACACACTTTTCAACATACAGTACAATAAAAATTCAAATGACTGCAGCATAGAAAAGTTATAGATATATATTAACATTATACACAGAGTTTGGAAATGAAATAAACAAAGTTATAGTGATGCTTTTATACATGTGAATAAATGAAAAAGTTTTTTTTTTTATATTGTTACTAAATGTGTATGACAAAATGTAAGTTTGAAATTTTGCTACAATAAAATTTAATAGAACAATGACTTTGCTGAGACAATTCAGTTTCAAATTTCTATCTAGCATGCTTGTAAAATTTATGAAAATAATTATAAAGTGATAAAAGAAAAATGTAGACTGCATACTTAATCATCAGTTACAGAAGATTCAGAATATGTCATAGAAATAGTGCCCTGAATTGTTTCTTCATGTCTTCAAAATTGAAATACTTTAAAGTGAAAATGCTCAGATTGTTTTTAAAACTTTAAATATTGTCGCCATATTTGATAAAAAAAAAGTAACATTGCAAATGAAATAATTAAAAAGTACTCACATTTCAGTTGAAATGTTTTTTAGAACATTTATTCATTCTGCAAAATTCTTTGGGTAGATGGAGGCTTGGAAAAACAGAATTTTATAGGAATTGAATTTGGTTTTAATGTCCTTCTGTAGGTGAAAGGCTGATACATATAAAGCATGCTTCTTCAAAATTGTCGGAGCATACTGATGAATAAGTAGATGGTTTGAAGTGCATTCGACCTAAGTTTTGTATCAACTTTAATAAATATGAATTCATAAGTGGGTGAGAGTGATTTTGGGGTTTATTGGCGCAAGAGCCGATTTCGGCTATACTGCGCCAAACATTTGTTTTAATATCTGTGGTCTAGATGGCAAGAGAAAGAAAGAATGAATTGAATGACAAGAAAGAGGGTCGAAAATAGAGAAGGATCACTAGGGTACCCCGGGTTCGTGAAGCCCGTGTTTACCAAAGACAGTAAACCCCGTGGGAAAAGGGAAAGATCACTAGGGCACCTCGGGATTGTGACACCCGTACTCACCTAAAGAAGGTGAGCCCCCGAATTCATAAGTGAAACTAAAAAACTTTTCACCAACAGTCAAACTTTTCTTTTGCATTATGACAATTAATACGCTACAGCAGGTTCGGCAACCTTTTAGCTGTGCCGTGCCAAACCAACCTACCAACATGATTCAACGTGCCATGCAATAGGAAATATTTGAAACAATTCGATTCCCATGGCAATACATGCAGAGTTAGGGAATAGAGGTAAAAAATACGGATTTAGACGTTAATTATGCTTCATTTAAAGATATTTATTGAAAAAAATATACAACATAAACTATAACTAGTCCTTCGATATAAATAAAAATTTAAAACTGTACACGTAAATATGTATCTTTTAAGAATTTTTATTAAAACAAGGAGTAAATGTAAAGTATATGAATAACCTTCAATATAAATAAAATATAAAATTGGGCGTGTATTATGCATTTTTAAAAATATTTATAAAATTAGAAATAAACATAAAATATAAGCGTTCATGCAACATAGTTAAAAATTTAAATTTCAATGCGAACCTTGACATTGCAGGGTCCTACTTAATATCGCAATATCTGGGGTATAAATTGTGACTTTCAAATTGATATAGAATTCTGAATGTTCAGCTGTAAATCAATTTCTTTGGACTAAAAATATACTTGTATTTCATGAGAAAAAATTTGTTCACATAGGTAGGTGGAACTCAAACGGGAATTGTTTGAGATAAAAATGTAATTTCCTTTTTATATCCAGAAACAGCTCTCTCTAAAACTTCACATTTCTCATTAGAATCCGTAAATGTGACCTGCTGTTTCGTTTGAAAATGTCTTTGTACACTTGACATACAACACTTTCGTGACATGGCATACATACAGAGCGATATTTTTGTTGAATGAATCCAAATTCGTTCTTCCAAGAACCGTGAACACCAAGCTTTCTTTTTTTTACTCGCCATTTGATTCAATATCTAACTATGAATTGTCGCAATAATTATACAAAACAATACAAGTTTTCGCAATAAAACTAACAACGTGACAAAGTTATAAGTAACCTAAAAATTACGACGTGCATCAAACTATATTAAACTTTCGACTGTAATGGAACTCAATATTCGTATATTGGCATGTCTAATCGAGAACATTAGAAGAAAATGAAGGGGAAAAAAATAGTGATCTAATATATATTTATTTCTATTAACTCTTTGATTCACACCAAAAGTATAAAATAAAATAATTGTATGATTTCTTAAGCACACACACATCACTCAAAAAATTGTAGTTGCTCTTCATATATATTTAAAAGGGCATTTGATATGAAATTAGATCCCCTCCCTGTACTTAATTATCCAACGACTAGCTTTTTCACCAAATTCATTTTCAATCCAAATTAAATATGTTGATAGAATAACAATTTTTATTTATCATATTTCCCCTGCAAAACGTTTGTTAAGCAGAATTTTGATTTCTACCTAAGACATTTGTTTTTTTCCCGTCGATGCCGAAACTTTTGGTGGGTAAAGGACCAACTACTTTCTTTTTTTTTTATTCACTGCACAGTAATGAATACTTCATTGTACAAGTATTATGCAATAGTTTTGATTTGCGTTGAATATTTAACACTAATAATGAGTAACATTTAAACATACAAAAGATGTTTTCTTTAACATAAAGCACACAAACTACATGCAAGCTGATTCAGCAGAATCGTTTTATGGCAGAGAACTGAAAGTAAAAAATAAAACTTTTATATAAAAATGTGTGAGGCGTTGAAAGGAGAGACAGAGCGATTTAGTTTTATCTTATAATTTTGTAGAGAGAGTGGTGGCGTGCCACTGAGAATTGCTTCGCGTGCCATAGGTTGCCGACCCCTGCGCTACAGTATTTCATTTTTTTTTATGTGATAGTAGATGCAAATCCAAAAATGTCGCCAAAATACTCAGTCGAATCAAACATTAATGGAACACATGGGAATTTGTTGAGCGCATTGTCTTGCGATTATGACGTCAGATGAATCGAGTCCATTAGCTTTTTGGATATATTTTGAATCAATTGCATCTTTATACAAAGTAAAATGTATTTTTTCCCTATTTGACGACTATAACCACATTTGGCGAAATGGTAACTAATACAATAACCAACATCTACTATACATCAATTATCCTTATTAGCAGGAAGAATGTAAGATAATACAGACATTCTTTTTGTCTTTCAAACATTTAAAAAAAATCACAATCTTTGTTTTTGTAATCTGTATGTTATGCATGTAGATGTCACCAAAGAAACGAAGCTTCAAGCATAAAATGAGAAAATTAATGTCATTGTGGCGAAAGCGTGGGGTGCTCGATATCAATTGTTATAATTTCTTACTAGTTCTATTCTGAAATGCTGAGTCAGTGCAAAAATGTAGCACAAAGGCCCCCCATGCTTTTACAATAATGACATTAATTTTCTCATTAATCATTTTATTCGTCGCCCATCCGGTATAGTGGTTAGCAACGCTGACTGCGGTGCCGTAGGGATTGGGTTCGAATAGGTAGCATTGTGGGCATTGGGTGATGCACCAGGTCGCTAAATATTCTTAAAAAAAATCATTTTATTCTCCTATTAAGAATTTTCTACATTTTAGTTCAATTAACAATAAAAGCGTGTTTCTCAGTTTATTATTTTCATTTTTTAGTCTGATCTACAATAAAAGCATGTTTTTTTAGAAACCTAAATATCCATACGCTTCCTATCAGTGCATTGATACAGCCTGGTATGTAGAATCAGCCAAATGAGGAAGGAAATCAGGAAGAGCTAAGTTTGAAATATGAAATGCGGGAGAAGGTTTAAAGTCAATGATATTTTTGACTAAGAAGAGCTCAATATTCTCTCTGAAACTTGTATCGGCATTAGACATAAAAGTACATGTTTTGAATCGAAGAGATTGTGAAAAATTATTTAATCTAGTGCTCTCTGAATCAATTCTCAGCTGTTTTGGGCAATGAAGCAATAAATGATGTTTCATTTCACAGATCCAACAAGAGAATTTAGAAAAACAGACTTCATGTCTGGGTTTCAAGCAATTAGAACAAATTATTTTTCTACATGCTATCTTTTTTTTTATTATTTTTTTTCCAAACCAAGCAATTGTTTATATTATGGTAAGAAATTGCTGATGCATCCTCCCCTTTATAAAAGCCTTTATTTAACTTGCAATGTATGTATGTAATTTGTTCGGGTGGAATCTTGCAACTAAATTTTGAAGCTGATATCTTCAACCGAATATATGTTTAGTTTGGATGATGATGCATGTTTAAACTATTTATATTCTGATATTGCAATTAGTTAAAAAGATATTAATTAAAAACCTTACAAAGCATAATTGTTTTACCCCTGTGAGCTGTTCAGTCCGCTGTGCTCGGCGATGCAAAATAAAGAATATAATTTAATTAAAATTTAAAATAAAACCTTTTTTACGAGTTTTGGCATTTTTAAAACAGCAATCTATTTTTTACTTGCGAATCTGAAATTTCTATTACCAGAAATATATTTAAAAATGTTTAATATTATATATTTTAGTCATAGGTAGGATATTGTTGGAATTGAAACGCTACTGAATTTCTTCATTTAAAAGAGTGGAATAAAAGATTTTTAGATTACCTTTTATAAAGACAGCCAGGGGTTTTGATGGTACGAAGTAATTAATAATAAACTATTGCTTTCAAAATAAATATAAATTGACAGGATATTTAATTATGTTTCTTGGATAATATACGTAATGGCTGTGGACGAAACATTTTCCCTACTTCTCACAGACAAAGACAACATGTGCACTACAGAAATTAAAATGCACTATATCATTCAATTTAATGCATGTCTGAATGTAATGTAATCTTTTAAGTTTTTCATCCACTTCCCGTACTACCGAAATATGTGAATTTTCGCATTTGTGATAAGGAATGATTTAAATACATACAATCAACATAAGGTAAACAGTATTTAAGTTTACTTTTGTTAGTACATAATCATCGTGTTTCTTTAGTCTTTTTTGGGTAATCTGCCCAAGCCCCTCTGTGCCATCTCAATGCCCCCCCCCTGAAAGTCTCAAATCCCCACAAGGGGGCATTATTGTCCACGTTGAGAACATATGCTTTAAATGAATCGACATTCCATACTAAAACAGCTCATGCTTTGCTCTTTCAGAATCAATCATTTAAAAAAATAAAATGCCGAAAACTTTTTTTATGATTTTTCAAAAAATACTCAAAATTTTAACTAAAAATAAGGTTGTCATTTATGAAGATAATCTCACAAAACTTTCTTTTCTCATGTGTAGAACAATATTATCCAAGATCTGTATGGAGATTGAAAAACTTGCTTAAAAATTACAGATTTAAAATTTTTTTTTGTGTGTTATTCGTCTAATGCGCCTTTTTGCAAGAATTCACTGACTAGACTGTTCGAAATTAACCGGTTAACAATTGTGCAACAATGATGCATTGAATGAGATGAACAGACTGAGAAACCTGTCCAGCGATAACTAAAAAAGTAAAAAAAAAACTTTTCCTTTAAAACTTTTTTTACTATCAACTTATAATGTCACAACACAATTTATATGATATAAAAGCTTGTCACGAGATTTATCTGTGTAGATAAATAAATTCAATAACTTGATCCGATTGATTTTAATTTTTAAAATTTTAAAACTAAGTAAATAGGAGTACTTAAATCTTGCATTAAAGTTGTAACTTAATCTTTTAGTGACCAAACTTGGAAATGGGCAATCCTTGATGATTCTGATCAGAACAATGGAATAAAATTATTGTATTGTCATCAGTCCTTGACAAATGTATAAATTTTGAATTAATCTAAACCTTTTAGACTGGATAAAAATCGAGTTTAAAGATTCTGTTACATACAGGTGGAGCTAACAAAAGTGTGCTAAAGAGTTAATCAATAAGGGGATCACTGAATTTTAAGAAACAATGACAATATAATCACTAACCCAATAGTTGTAAGCGGGGCAGTGAAGTGAACGAGAGCACAGCGTCATTACAACTGTTGAGACTATCTGAATATCGTATCATTCCGTTGTTTCGCAACTTAAATATTTATATTGTGTAGTTTTCTCATATAAGCATACTAGTCAGACTCATTTATTTACATTCTATTCTACCAAATTTCTCTTACAAAAATTTGCCATTCACCAAAACACAAGGTTTTTAAAAACATAGACAACTCTTGAAGACCACCGCAGGCGATCTCGATGATGGAATGCATGGGTTTAGTCTACAACGAAGCGCATTTGGTCAATTGGACCTTTTTGTTCTAAAAACTGCATTCTGTTAACTGTAAAATTAACAGAGAAATCTACTGTAAAATACTTTTAAGGTGAAAACGCTTAAATAGAAAAATCGGTTAACACAAAATAATACAACAGTCCCGACAAAGTATTATGTATTTTCATGCATTTTTTTCTCTTAACACAAAACGAAAATTGCTTTACATGAAAAGACTTCCCTTCTGAGAATGAACAAAATATGTAAAACACCAGGCACACAGGTGAGATTTAAAAGATGGTACTGCATCGTCGAAAGAAATTGTTGCAGTAGAAGATGATAATGTGTCTACAGCCCCAATTATGACAAACAAAGACATCTCGGAGTTTGTTCAAAGCTCAAAAAGTATCATTGACGCAGATTCTGACAATGAAAATGAAACAAATAGTGCCATCTCTTGATCCCATTCATCCAAAATGAGGATCATGAAAAGTATGCACAGTTATTTAGATGCACACTCCAATGCTGAAATGAATAACAAAATGGACATCAAACAATTTATTGACAATCTGATACAAAGAAAAATATCACATAACTTTCCAAAAACTTAAAAAATCTTTTGTTTTTCAAAAAACTTGAAACTTTTGTAGGAATTTTCGTTAAGTTCTTGTAAATGTTTCTTGTTAAATACTTGCATATATACATATCTGTGTAAATAAAAAATAATGTATTTTTATAAACTTAATTTTGTTGAATATATGTTTTTTTCTCAATATCATTTTATTAAAAAATATTTCAGTCTCCTCAGTTTTGTGTTACGCTAATTTTATATAGTAAATGTTCTTTTCACTATTGCACGGAATTTCTTACATATATGTAGATGCTGTCTTCATGAAGTGATATCCATAAAAAGAAGTTTATAGAATAATCCCTGGAGTGATTATTACTTTTACCTGTATTGTTGTAACCTAGTGAGTTCAGCAATAATAAAGAAGCTCAGACATCCAATTTTAAACAAAGTAAAAGTATAGAAAATTAAACAAAAGGTTTAGAAAATATAAAAGATAATTTAAATTGCTAATCAATAATTGCAATGTAGGATTTTCAGTTAGTTAATGAAAAAAAAAATAGTTATATATTACTCAACAAGAGGATTTGCGAGAACAACAGGGGTGGTGACATCTCAAGTTACTGATGGCCAATGGCTAAATTTAAAAGTGCACTAAAAAAACGCCTGATAATGATTGCCGGTATTTCAATCATTGACAGTACATATTTAAAATAATTTTCTGAAATATAGAAAAAAGTTTGTCAGATATTTTTTCCCCATTTTTTTATTTAAGTATGCCAATACTGATTATTTTTCGTGTATCACCAACCAGCAAATCACATACCATAGGTGGTACATTTTCCACAGGTTGGACAACACTGAATTAAGATATACAGCACATGTATTATACACCTACATTATTTAAGAGGATGTAGTTCATTCACCGCCTGCAAAAAAAAAGATACATCTCAAAATTACTTTTACAAAGTTATTAAACACACACAATATTTCTCTTGCTTTAATACAATTCCTATCTATCTAAAGTAATAACTTATTTGATCTAGTACAATTATAGCAAGTCGAATTACATTGAATCTGATAAAGTTACCTATATCTCTACAGCACCTTTAACACTAGAACATCTGTCGGTGTCGATTGAACATCAGCACTTGTTCAATTTGTTCTTCTTTCCGAATTTTTACAGGGATTTAGAAAATTTTTCATGAATTTAATCATTTTCTATGGTGATTACACAGGAAAAGTTTGTTGGTTTTAGGTTAATTAGGAAAGATTTTTCTATTACATAAAACCTAGAATGTCTGCTGGTGTTTTTTTGACAGCAGGGCAATTTATCATTATAAATAGCTGTCATTCAGCAAGAGGTAGTTCACTAAGTAGATACCATTAATAAAACAAACTTCCAGAAGTAATATCAGGCATTTATTTGACCTTGAATGCAATGTTATTGGGTTCACAGAGGAAATGAGTTAGACATAACAACTTTAGTATAACTAAGTGTTTCATTAAATAGTATTTGCTTATCTGTGCTTATGTAAGGGCAAGGAATTGGATAAATCAGGTAAATACTGAATTTAAAGAAATTACAAATTCACTAAAAAGATGTGCGTCTCTTGCATGAAAATGATGTGCAGAAAATGTACAAGAAAAATTTAATATCATTGCAAATGAGGCATGTGCAAAACATTATGCAAAAATAAATAAATAATGATGAAAAAGCTCGCATTCTCACAGAAATTATGATTTTGCTTATTATTGTTTTATTTAAATTTACAAGATTAAGTAACTTCTTTTGTTACAGCTTTTTATGATAGAAAGGGTAATAATGTGATAATTACATGAAATATTAAAAAGTCTTAAAACTAAACCCTACTGAACAACAGTCCAGCAATTATTCAGTTATTACAATTACTTTATACCACAAGAGTCGAAACAACCACTGGTGGACCGTTTAAGGGTAATCAAAATCCCGGATGTTCTAGTGCTAAATCAGATAAAAGAAATAATAAATTTATAATTGATTTTACAAAGGATTGAACAATAACATATATAAATAATATAAACATATTAAGCTTTCTTATCTTTTTAGAGCAGTAAAATGTGTAATATGATGTTCTTGTAACATATTATCCAGTTGGAAAAGTTGACGGAAATTCAGATAAAAAATTTTGACATCTTCTTCAGTTTTTGTTTGAATTACTTCTGCTATAGCCTTAAAATTTTTTCCATATTTTCTTATACCTACAAATAATTATTTTAACTTATTCTAGGAATGAAACTTAAAAAAAATATATACTAAAGTACAGTTTTACATATATAAAAAATATTTACCTTCAACAGCTAGAAAATATTCATCATTTGACCAACTATCATTGATTTGCTCTTCACCCTGAAATAACATGTATTCTGTATTGTAAGAAATAAATATTAATCTATTTAAAAATAATAATCTTTGACTAAGAAATAATAAATTTACCAATTACTATTAGAAATTGAGCTATTTCTTTTAAAAATGCTGACAAAACTAATACTAAAAGTAAGATACTCAAAATCTTTGAATGAAGGCTTTATATTAAAAATAAAAACACTACAATGTTCACACATTCACTCTAGTAACATAGTTTTTAATGTTAAACTCTTAAATACCCAGACCACACTATGAACAATAGATAATGAAAACTATTTATCACTAAAATTTGAGTCCCACACACCTAAGAATAACAAGGAATAAACTTACATGTTTCATAAATTACACAGAACATTGATGTTTGACACTTTGTTTTTTTGATAAATTTTAAAAAATGTGATTAATGACATGAATATTTTAAAACCTGATTTGTACAGAGATTTTGAGATGTAATATTTAAATGTTATTCAGATATAACTCAAGTTCCAACAAATTAAAAATCTTTCTACCAATTTAAATAAAAGCGGAAAAAATAATACATACTTTACAAGCAGGAATTTACACATTCAAACAGGAATGTACACGTTACTTCGTTCTTATAATTACTTATTGGTCTCACACCCAAATAAGAAAGGCAGCAAAAGGGTGAAGGAAATAACAAATCTTCAAATTAAAATAATAATCATATGGGTGAAATCAAATCGTAAGAGAAATTCTTTAATGGAAGAAATGAACACACGGAAAAAAAAACACTATTGTTTTGCACTTTTATGTTTAAGGGTTTTTTCATGTATTCTTTTCTCCAATTTAAACACATTTTTTAGTGTTTGTTTTAACATACAGCACTTATAGAACAAGATAATGTGCATCACATTGACTAAAAGATTTTGAACATTTTGTGCAAGGTACGGAAAGAATGGATTTTTGGTTTCATGCAAAATAAACACTAAGTTACTTCACTGAGAAAACTAAAATGTGATTGATTGGCTTCTATGTTTGTGCAAATGCAAATAAAAAAAAATCCTTGCAGCAACAGCAGCTATATTAAACATATTGATAAATATATTTCAAAAACAGGTTTTGATTCTAAGCAGTGATCGATATGATCCATAAATTATGTTTACAATACCTTTCATTTTCTCATTGTATATAAGATTTGGCTGGGAAATATCAATTTTCTTTTTTAGGCTCAGCAACATTTTTGGTTTTAATGGCAAACTCGTGTGTTGGAAAATTGGATGCTATCTTTCCAAAGACAAATGGACACTTGCCCGTCAATTCAGTATATAAGCAAAATTACCTCTTCACCATTTTGAAGTTTCTGTTGAAGATTTCAAAGAGTATATAGCTGTCCAAATATCCTAAATTGTTACAGTTGCTTTGCTAATCTTTTCAGATAGCTCAACCAACAGTTTATACAGTGAATCAGTTCTCAAAGTAAATTCCATGCTTGTTTAAATTTTCAACATTGCATAAAAGTTCCTACAAATAGTATGATGAAAGAGAAGAGTTTTCAATTTCTGAAATTTTTCTACAACATAATCTCCTAACACAGAGGTGGCCAATCTTTTTGGTAAGAGTGCCACTATATATGATATTAAATCATTACTCATCCAACTTTTCAAACAAACATATATTTATATATATATAAATGTGACAAATGTTACTTATTGGCTTATGGGGTTTTTATGCAAATAGCATATTTTCTTATGCAAGTCTAAGTAGTATAAAAATTTAAAAATAATAAAATAAACACTAAGTTTTTATTGTAAATAAACTTTTTACGTATTTTTTTGTAAACTTTTTTAGATATACGATAAAATTGAGTAACTTTAAACATTTAATTTATTATTAAACAGTCAATACTTGCTTAATGTGGTTTTTGAATTAGTAGCTTTTTTAACTAGTCATCTATATTAGGATTAGTTCTCGATAATGCTAACAAAATTAGGTGGTTTTAGGTGTATATCAGTTAGTTTTGAGTGATATTATGATTTTTATATGTATTATGTTTGTAATAGAAAACATTTACACGCAAACTTACATTGATCCAAAACTATATATACCAATATATGATAACCAAATCCTGCAAATTTGGAAAATTGCCTGTCAGTTCAAAATTTCAACATTCAATATAATTTGGACCACTTAAGTTGAAATAAATTCCTTATATTTGCTTTTAAGTCTAGTAAGGTGCTGTAGGTCAATAATTCCGATTTGGACTTAGGTGAGTAACAATTAATGCCTTGTAGAGAAATTGAAAACAGATTTATGAAAAGATCAGCATTTTTTTATCGTCTTGAAAATCATCCAACCTAGTACTGAATGAATCCTGCAAAATGAATATTAAATTTTTAAATCTGTTATAGGTTGGAGCATTAATAACTTTGGTAGATAGTTAATAATGCCTGACTTGTTTTTTGCTTCAAAATAGATATAAAGATGTAAAAGTTTGTTCACAAAAGATATAAGACCAATTAGGGTGCAATCTTTCTTCTGTAAGCTTAAATTTAAATAATTTAAATGCCCCATAATATTGGCAAGAAAAGCTTAACCCTACAGTCAGTCTTCATTCTTGAGTAACAAGCACTCACCTGGCAGTTCCTTGTTTTCTTCCAGATATTTTTTAAAAAAACCATGCTTCCTCAAATTTTAAAACCTCACAAAAGCACTTCCTTTGGAAAGCCAGTGCACACAAGGAAGGAGTATTCTTTACATGATAATTTTCTATTGTAATTCAAGTAGTTAAGTGTTTAAATTAAATTGAGGTTTTTGTCTAAAACAACCACATTTTAATAAAATTGTAAAAATTTTTTATTTTTAATTATATTTTCAAATTTTTTAATAAATCTTCGTGTGCCACTGTTACAACACCACCGTGTCACATATGCCGTGAGTAAGCCATCCATGTCATAGCATATGGATAACCACTTTTGGAACACAACATCTATATTTCTAACTAAACCAAATCCTTTGAATTTCCTATTGTGAATATTTTAACTGAATTATGATCATAATAAAGGAATCTATGTTCAATTTAGAATGGAATAAGCCAAACTAATGATAGCCCCCCCCCCCACTTCTATATACAAGGGAGAAATATTTCACATTTTCTTCCTTAATACCAATGTGCTTTACCAACAGCATGAAAAAATTGTTTTAGCTTTCCCAATGTATTTCTAAGCACTTCAGAAAAAAAAAACTGAGACTGACAGATCTTACTGCATGCTCCAATATAAATCTTCTCTTTATACTCAATGATACCAGTCTGCCTAATCTTCACCTGCTGTTATCATTTTACTGGAATGAATTTATGAAAAATTTCAACTGGGGATAAAGTAACTAAGTCAAGAAATGTTTCATTAAAATATTCAATGCGGTTAATTTATAGGATTTTGTTAAAATTTATATCTTTTTTCCATGGATATTAAATTTAACTTGAATTATTATTTCAAATTCAGCCTTTTCTATAAAGTGGAAGGTCGATTATACAATATTTTCTCATCATCAATATTACCATAAACAAATGGTACAGAGCAGGTGTAAAAATACCTTCATTTACATCTTCCTATTCAATGAAGCATCCATTTTCTTCTGGAGGGTATTGACAGATACCAATGGAATAAACCTAATATTGCATAAAAAATAACCCACTGATTCTTTTACATTCTGAAATAGTTTTAAATAAGACCAAATGAATGAAGAAACATGCAGAGACCAGGAAAAAAATCCTTGACATTATAACAGAGCCTTTCTAAGTGAGTTAAAAAGGAACATCTATCAGCAAACACATGTGTTTATTTGTGGCAGATGTACTTCAGATGGAATTAGAAATGTGTAAGAGAGGGTGAGATATAGGAAAATTGAGAAATATATGTAGAGACGTAATATTTTTTTTTGGCACTCAACAAAAATCTGAACATTAAGAAAAATTTTTCAATTCTTTTACATGCTGTAATCAAAGTAATCTTAGTTTGTTAAAAAAACGATATTTGCATGCCAATGTTCCATTTCTGAAATATCCAAACTTCTTACCTTATAATAAAAAAGTTATCTTCTTTTAGAATAATTTATAGACCATATGCAGATCACAGACATTGTAAATACTTTTAATGAATTATTAAAATATATGATAAATTCTATATGAATTTTTCATTGAGACAATATTTGTTTCAGTAACATTTTCTTGATACTTAAAAACTTTCTTTTCTCTACATAATTTTTATAGAGGAGCAAAATTTATATTTCAAAATTTTTTTTAAATGATGTTCCACTTTAGAAACGTTGGCATGTAAAAGGCTAAACAAAACAATAAAGCTTTAGTTTCATCCGTACTTCAAAATGAGTTTTAAAAACTAAATTTTTGAATAACTTTGGTTTTAGAGATAAGATATACATTAATAAATATTAAATAATTACAAAAAAAGATGAATTATTCAACATTAATATAAAATATTATATATCCTGTTGTTCTATTTTACTTACTTTTACATAAGGATTTTACTGTGCAAATATTATACATAATAAACCAAAAAAGCAATTGGTCTGATGTTATGATCTATACTTACCACAGTTGGTCGATATGCATCTATTCCTTCAGACAGTTCATGCTTTAACTGACTTACATCTTGTTTACATTTTTGAATGTAGAAACAAAGGGGTTGCACATATAGCAATTTATATATCTCACAAAAAATACATAATCACATTTGGTGAAATTATATACTGAATAAGACCAATTTAAAATTACTTCTGTTTTTAATGAAATGATTTCAGGATCTATACTGTGTAGAGTGGCACCTTTTTCATCATTCATAACAGTATTTAAGGCTGGTAAACTCCAAAACATTCCAAAAGGCAGATTTGTCTTACTTCGAGCAAGATTACGGGGTGTAGATTCACTTTGAGTGAAAGAGCTACCATGTCTTTCTTTCTCCCTAAATAAATCAAATAACATTAATTCAAAATTTAATTTTTACAAAATATTAAAAAAAATTAACAATGTAATTTTGATCAAATACAGAAAACCTATTTTTTAAAACTTGAATTTTGCATTTCTTTCTTCAGAACAGCAATTTATTTGCAAATGATGAATTATTATTCTTTAAAACATTATTTATAGACATTAAACTGAAGAACTAAAACTAAAAACTAAGAACTTCCAAAATAATCTAAATAGGATTCATAGAAGAAAAAAATTACAAGGCGTATTACACAACACATAACCTGTAAATTTTAAAAGCTCTCTATTTGCCTTTTATTTTTGTAAAAATTAATAATTGCAGAATGATTTATAATCTGATGTTATTTTGTATAGAAAAAGTCACGAAACAATCCTCTAACCCCAAATTGAAGAAAGTTATCTTTTTACTGTTTAAAATGCTAGTCTATAACTGCATTCTGTGAATTGTTCTTCCTTTTTATGACATAAAATGAATCATTAAAGAAATTTCTATATGATAATAATGCACATATAAATATTTCTCATCTTATACTCCAGAAAATTTAGCAACATGCAATATATTACACCTTTCTTTGAACTTAAATATATATTGTTACAAATTTTTAAAAAATAATTTATATTTGGATGAGTAGCACATTAAAATTACATCCTGTTGTATTTATTTTATGATACATTTTTAATGTTCACAAGCAACACTGTCCTTTACATTATAATGATGATACCACCAAGTTGGCATTTTTGGAGACTTGGCTATCATATAAATATTTCTGGAAATTACTGAAAAAATATATTAACATCATGATCTATGATCTTTTGAGAAAGATCTTTGCAGCTTAGAAATAGGAGTCGCTTGCTAAAACTGAGTTGGTATTGTTTTTGCCACTGAAGAGTTGCTACGACTAATTTTTTTATTCCAAATATTCTTTATCATTACATATTTGTATTTTTAAACATTAGATAGCTGTGTTCTGAGCACTGTAGAAGGTGTAATGACTTCCTGGGATTTATTTTGGGAATTTTGCAACTATATCTATTTAGAGATTGTATATAAACAATAAATTTCATTGCTCTTTCAGACTGAAAGCATAAAATCCACGAACCCTGATCTACGTAACTATATGAAGCTGAAATGGACTTGACATCAAAGTAAAAGAGCACAAAATATCATTTCAAATGGAAATGAGGGGCACTTTAAAATATGTCACTTTTTATATGTTAAGTAAAATCAGAATACCATATTAATAATGTAATATTTTTCAATCTGCAAATCTTTTTGAAATAAGATCTTGTTTTTGAACATTACATAAAATAGCATTTTTTATAAAAAAAAATCATGTAAATTGCCATTAATAATTGCTTTCTTTTCATAAAAGTATTTAGATTTAATTTAATTAACTCACAGCCAAACTACTAATGAATGGTCTTTATACATTATAAGTTACGACTAAACGTTGAAACTATGAACATGTACCTAACACTACATAAATCATCCGAGATTTAAAGGTACTCCTATAAATTCAATCCATAACAGCTCAACAGATTTGTTATAATTTTTGGGGTTGTAAAATTATTCTATAACCTTTCCACCACATAATCATTTTATATGCTTAGAAGCTTCAATTCCTCCCACAAAAAGTATTTTTAAGTCTAAATATTCAACTAATAGAAAAATTATAAAAAACATACCTGTAAATGTGTGTGTTAGCAGTATTAAAATTAAACAATGAAGAAATAACTTACTTTTGTCATATTGAATATAGGTAATAATTTTATGAAAATTGTTTGGTTCTAATTGTACATTTATATCTTTTGTACAAAAATATGCCTTTACAGTGTTGCACAACTGAGCAGAAACACTACAATTTGAATAATTACTCCCCTTCAAAGAGTAGGATACTTTGAAATCCTTTATACTTATAAAGAAACGGAATCACAATCACTAAATAAACAAAATTAGAAGGTAATAGTTATTTAATGGATTTTACTTTGGAGCACTTTCCTAGGGGAAAAGGAAAAAAAAAATTGGCAATAGTTAGTGAAATTATGAATTTTAATTTCTGGTAACCCTATTGTGACATTTGGACACCCTACTGATTGCTGGTTGTTGAATGGTTTTCAAATATAACACCATCTTATTTTGTGTTGGAAAAACTTCAAATTTGAAAATTGTATTTTGATGCCATATTGGCATAATTTTAAAATCACTGCCACAGTAGGCATCAAAATAAGATTTTACCACGGCTATTAACATTTAACTTACATTTATGCAAGTTAAAAAAAAAAGCAAATAGTTTTTTTACATGTAAATATATTTTTTCTTAAAATCAGAAATGCTCCAAATACAAAATCACACACGTTTTAAATATCATGAAATCATATACATTCTTAGATAGCATTTCATTAAAAAGAAATACATATTTATTTGTTTCTGTTACTATTTGAATGAATGTAGCAAAAAATTAGAAGTATTTTATTATAAAAAAAACTACTGCCCATTTATAGAATATTAGAAGAGTAAATAAAAATACAATAAAACACCTTTGTATTTAATAATATTAAAACATGCAACATTATAATAAATTAACAATTTTAAGTTACAGCAAATCAAAAGATACCTTTCATCAGCCTCGAGTGCAAGCATTTTTTCTCCTTCATCCAACAGACTGATAAAATGCTTAGTCCTTTTCCATGAGTAATAATACTCAATAATTCTTTTCATAGACTTGTCTGGTAACTGCTTGAAAATAAAAATAACTTTGTTACTAATGCAGAGCAAATGTATTTAATACAATACAAATGAAAATTCATGTTCATCTTGTTATGTGTTACAGTATGAACCTATTAAAATAAGTGTTGTCGGGGGCAAGGGTTACTTAAACCACAAACTACAAAATTAATATAAATGGAGGCATAACTTAAATTCCAACATCAATACAAATTTTGTTTGTGATTTCAGTTTGTCATGAAAGAAAAAAATAAAATAACTAGGACAGTTTTAAAATATATTCAAAGAAAATTAAGTTGTTTTATCAACTGATCCTTTGTAGGAGATTGGGATCTAAGCTCATGTTTGACAGATTTTATTTGACTGGAGATACCCATCTGATATCTCTTTAGTTTAAATCAATTTAGTAATAGCTTTGTTTCTTCAAGGATCTTAGAATGTGTGGTCGGAATCTGTTTTGCTACATCTTTCTTTCACTCGCTATCTTCCTCTGTTAACATTTTAACAATACCTTCCTCTAATCTAGTCCTTACTACCAATGACATTCACAGATCTCTTTTATAAGGGGGGTTCTAAAAAACATATAAACGTAAGCACCAAGGGGTAATCCATATGGAAAAAATTAAAAATCAGGCTGTCTAGGGGGGAAGGGAGTTAAACCCCCAACCTTCAACCCCTTGTGTACACCACTGATAGAAAATGGTTGAACATGCAGCTTTTCTTATCAATCGCTTGAAATTATCTCATACAAATAATTTAAAATAGCCCATTTTACTCCCAAAGATTCTTAAATATGAAAAAGAAAAAAAAATTCATTATTGATTTTACTGTGACATTATATAGACAAAAAATTAAACTTCCATATAATGAAAATAAGAATCATGATGTCACAAAGTCTAGGAATATCACTAATTATTATTGAGACAGATATGCTAAAATTGCATGTCAAGCAAACTCACACAATACCAAACCATGAGCTAATGAGGTCTGAATGTATAAGAAAATAAATTATTCTTTTCTTCTCCACTCAATGTATGCATGATAGATTCAGTTTTAATTTTTTACCCTAGTAGAAAAAGATAACCAAAATTTCAAATATATAGTGCATGCTCAAAATTCTCCAAAAATATTCAAAACTGACCCCCCCCCCCCAAATGAAATTCCATTTCAGATAACAAAACAAAAATTATAAAAATCATTGTAGAAAAAGATTTATCAGAATTACATTTCTAATAGCTGTTGTAACTTTTACATTAAAATTATCTTTTATATGAAGCATATTATTAAAAGTTTGATAAGTATTCAATAATTACATAAATATTTTTTTTTTATCCTATGCCAGTCTTCGGCCATTTCTGTCATTAGTCGACGAGCAGCCCAATAAAATGATGGCGAAGCATAAAAAGAATTAAAGTTGGTCTCCATAGAGTTGTCTTCAAAGACCTTTAAAACAATAGGGCAGTGTCTGAGGTGGTCACCATCCATTTCACCCTGGTTGCACAGAGGGCACCAAGCAGAATCCTTTAGTCCAATGCGATATAAATGCCTTTGCAAGTAGTAGTCTTGTCCGGTAAGTAGACGAAAGCATGCAACTCCAACAGATCGAAGCAGGGAACTGGGAACTCCACCACTTTTGTCAAGCAAAATATTCCACTTTTTACCTGCAGCTGCTTCACCATACAGGTAGACTCTTTTAATTTGCAGTTTATTGTAAATGATTCTTTTGATGTTACACAGAGGCAAGGGAGAGTCAGGTTGGGACATGAGAGATCCCTCTTTAGCAAGCCTATTTGCTTTCTCATTTCAGTGTTCATTTTCAGTTCAGCTCATTCAGTGTTCACATTTCATGTTACAGTGACTGGGAATCCACTGGAGGGCAATGCTTTCTCTAGACCTCCCAAGTTCAGCTAATTTCCTTCTACAGGAATTCACTAGAGCATTTTCATTATATCTTGAGTTTATTAGAGACAAAATGGCAGCTTGAGAATCAATAAAGAATACAATATTATGTTCAGATATTATGCTTTCCAATTTATCAATTGCAAATGAAAATTGCTGCTATCTCACCATCAAAATTGTCCCAATACTTTCCAACAGGATAACTAATACTGAAAGCACTTGAATAGGCTCCAGCATTTTTAATAGCATCTTCTGCTGAACCATCTGTGTATACATGGAACCATTTGTCAAGAGGATATCTGTAATGTATAGTAGCAAGGGCAGCACTTTTTAAGTCATTTTGTATAGAAAATTGTTTACCAACACTCCAAACAAGATCCAGGTAGCTCTCCAAAGACATCTGGCACATAATAGGGTTAAGTACCTGCAGGAAAACTTGGCGGTTGGGTGTAGGAATATTGAAAGTATCATAAAGATCATGAACAGTTGAAAGGAAAGATTTATGGAATTTTTAATCTTTCATTTGTGGGTCTATAATAATATAGGAAATTGTTTCTCCTTCTCAAGGTCTTTTCAACCAGGTTCAGTGCACTTCTTTGACTCCTTTCACTCAAAGGTTCCAAATCTGTCTGGAGTTCCATTGTAGCTAAAGGGGTTGATTTGGCCCCACCAGTGATTAAACGCAACAAACTGTTTTGGAAAAGATTAAGCCTATTTTTAACAGAATCAGAGGCAGTTATTAAAACCTCATTTCCATACTCAACAACAGGTCGCACATAACACTTATAGGCTGTACACAAAACATCTTGAGTTCAGCCCCAAGTTACACCAGCCAAACACTTCAGTAGCTTAGATCTTGAGTAACCTCTATCAACAGTTGAATCTATATGCTTCTTCCATGTTGATTTAGGGTCTAAATGAATGCCCAAATAAACAGTGTCAAATGTCCGAGGTAGAACTTTTTTATCGTACTGAAGTTGGATGTCATGGTGTTTAGTACTGAGAGAAAACAACTGAAAGGTGGTCTTATCAGTATTAACGATCATATTGTTCACAAAAGACCAAATGTAAAGAACGTGTAAAGCCTGCTGAAGCACACTTTCCACGCCAGAAACATCAGATCCTGTAGCACTCATCACCATGTCATCAGCAAACAATAATATATTTATACCTCCAACAGATTTAGGAATAAGATCTATCAAATCGCTAATAATTAGATTAAAAAGAATTGGGCTCAGTACTGCTCCCTGAGGCAAACCCTGTTTGGTTTGCTTAAAGCCAGACAAAGTATGGCCATACCTAACGCTAATAAATCTTTGGTCAAGGAAACTCTTAATCCGTTTATATAGATTGCCAGAAATGCCACATGAAACCAGCTTTTTAAGCAATCCAGCTCTCCAAACTCTATCAAATGCATTCTTAAAATCCACAAACACAGAAAGGGTACTTTGTTTTCTCTGAAAGTCATCCTTTATCTCTTGAGAAAAGCGGTCAATTTGTTCAGAAGTGCAAATATGTCTCTGAAAACCAGCTTGCCTTTCAGAAATTATTCCAAATTTGTCAAGAACATACAGTAATCTGTTAGCAATCATTCTTTCAGTTAAGTTACACATTATTTTTGTAAGAGATTGGACGGTAGCTGTCTATATTTTTGGCGGGTTTGAGAATTGGTATGATTATAACTTTTTTCCAAGACTTGGCAAGCCATTCTTCCAGGTCTGATTAATAAATGCCAACAAAGTCATTTTAGCAAAGTCTCCCAGATTTATAAGAAACTCGGGCAAGATTCCATCAGGGCCTGCACTCTTGCCCTTCACCAAGGTACTAATACCATTTCTCAACTCTTCTAAATTAAAGTCATCATTAAAAAGTTATTGAAAATCTGCTGAATTGTTGTTTGGTTGAGGTTTCAGATCACTTTTTAAAATTAGGTTTGTAGTTGCTTACCCTTGCATAGTGCCCGGAAAAGGCACTAGAGATGTTCTTATCAGAAGTAAGTTCTTTAGAACCTTCCTTTATAGGTTCATTTCTTAAAATTTTTTTATTGTTTAACTGTGACAAAAATTTATGAGCCTTCACTCCATCTCTTCTGAAGTCCAATTCTTCTAGGTAATTCTTATATGTATAACATTTAGGTTCAATAATTGATTTCTTGAAAGTAGCCTGTGTCTTACGCAAAGCTATGCAGTCTTTACTAAGCCCAGTGTTGCGAGCGAGCTCTCTTGCCGAATCTCTCTCTTTCTTAAGTTTTCATTCCAAAAAGGGGTAAACTTATTTTGCTGTCCTCTTGGGACACAAAGAGAGGCACATTTCAGAACAGCAAGTGTAAAAAGTCTTGAAGAATATTCAAAATTTGGCATAACCAAAGAATCGGTCAAAACTTCGTTAGTAAGGTTTTTAAATATGGCCCAATTTACCTTTTTGAGGTTCCAGTAGGTTCGTCTAGGCTCCCTATTAAGAAGGTCCATATTTTATAATACTCAAAAGTAGAATTTTATGCTCAGCACTGCCTGGACTATCAATTAGTTTATGTTGGACTCTTATCTGACAAGGCTGGGTGTGTCAAGAGCAAATCAGGATGAGAGACACCTCCGCTGTAGGACAAGAAACTTGGAGAATTTTCTTCATTTTCAATAAAATCGATAGGATTTGAGTCTATAAGATTCTCAACTATGCTACCAATACAGCTTGTCGCCATATAACCCCAGCGAGTTGATGGTGCATTAAAATCTCCAAGGATAAGAGATTTGCTATCCCAATTAAGCAGAATGCTATCAAAGTCAGGCTTATTATTTGGAGGATTGTTCTGGAAGAATACTCTAATTGGTGTATCTTGTCTCCAAATATGCATTTGTACAAATTCTAATTTATCATCAGTAATCATCTGGCGGGAGGCAATTAATTTTGCCTTTAGGGAAAGTTTGACAAAAACAATAATGCCAGAAGCAATTAGCCTAGAGCGCTTTAGCACAAATTTTTGGTAACCAGTTAAGTTAAAATATTCCTCATTATCTGTGGCAGCAGCACACTCAACAATGCCCATAACGTCTAAATCATTATTTAAAACAATAGCCTTCAATTCAATGAATTTGTCATTTGTTAATCCACCAGCATTCCAGAAAGAAATCTTAAAAACTGTTTCAGTCCTAGTCTTAAAAAAGACTTTTTGATTCATTGTAGCTCAAAACACTTCTTATACTTTCAAAAAAGAAAAGCACTTATCACCGATTTTTCAACTTTATTTCTTCATTGTAAGGACTACTTTAAGGCGATAAATTTTAGTCATTCAGTTTTAAACAGGAGGCACCACGTGAAGGCGACTGAGACTACCTCCCATTACATAAATATAAAATCAGTTCAATTTCTTTCCTTCCTCAGTGACTCGACAGCCCAGGGTGGGCCTTGGCCTTCTCAAAAAGCCTTTTACAGGCCAACCTTTTTCCTGGTAGTGTTCTCCAATTCCTAGTTCTCAAAACCAGGAGATCTTTTTCTAGGCCACCAATCCATCTAAGATTTAGCCTGCCCTTTCTTCATGTGCCAATCGATGAGCATTGAAGACTTTTTTAGTGGTATGGTCTTCGTTCATTCTGAGAATGTAACCTGCCCATTTGATTTGCTGTATTTTGATGAAGTTAACAACGTCACATTCTTTATATGATTGATAGAGCTCTAAATTTGATCTTTGCCATGATCTATTTTCCAGAATTCCTCCAAAAATAAATCTTAAAATCTTCCTTTTGTAGATACTTATCAATATTCTTTCAAGTTCTATTAACCCGGCACTTCACGAGCAGGGTATATCATACCCACCATATCCTTTTTTGGAAAATGAATAATTTTTTGTCAATGACTTTAAGATCATATCCTTTGAAGGGCATTAGCTCATAGGCGAATTCGAAATGTATAATTTGGGATACCGCCTTTTCAGGTATGTCTTGAGCGTGAATCGCTGTTACAGTTTGAAATGCCTGAGCATGTTTAAAAATCTTTCTTATGCAATGGCGCATTATTGTAGTTATGATGAGGAAATGTGATATATTTAAGTAATTTAATAAATACAGTATAACAATATTTTTGGATAGAGAAAAACTTTTTGGGGATGATGAGGAAGCATCAAATGATGAAGATTATAGCAGCAAATATGATTTCTCTACTGAAATCTTTTCAGATAATTTAACTGAAGGAGCAATTATTGTCCTTGATAAAATGAACACATCATATTCAAAGGCTAAAAAATGTAATCGTTACATATGACAATATTTCTCGTGTTGTTGAACATTGCAACAATAAATGCGTAAATTATTTTGTTATTTAGTCAGAAACCACACACTAAACATTGAGTCAGATGCTGAATTCTGAAGTGTTTTGGATTTCGATTTACAGAAGAATGTAGAAACTTGCAAGCAATGCTTCAATGAAGTTTTTAAAAAAAATTAAGATCCAGTGAAGACATCGCATTCTCCCGTAACGGAAACTAAAAGAGTGTATAAACATATTGTATTGCCTACTTTTCTTCTTTTCCCACCTTTTTATGCAAATGTTACCGTAAAAAGAAAGTAAACATCCTTGGGTATCAGATACCCTGCGTGTGAAGTTAAGGTCGCTTTTTTCACAGGTGAAGTGCCAGGTTAATTAAAATGAATTAATTTCATCAGTTTTTAACTGGAAGAATTTAATACATCTAAAGAATTTTAAAAATATTATCCATAAATGTTTTACTTGAGCTGCTTCATTTAAGAGTATATTTATCAACAAAATAGAAATTATATTTTAAAAAAACCTTTTTTTAGAACTGTACATACCCTTCTATGAATCATACTAAAATTCTTCCCATAAATTTTAAAGCCTTCTTCAAACATTTCTTTATCTTGTTTACTCCAAATATCAGGTAAGGGAACATGCTTCTTAACATCTTCTCTAGACTGCTCCAGATTATATCTATTGTAAAATAGCAGTCCAAGTGACTACAATAAAACAATTAGATACCTTACATAAAAATCAAACAAAAATTTTAAAAAGCCTAAGCTTAAATTAGAGAAGTTCTTATACAAATTATCAAACAAGTATTGCAAAAAAATTTTTTTAAGTAATTGTGATGAAAAATATAACAAGAGCCAAAAATTATCGTTTCCTACACATTTTAAAATTTTATAGGTGTGCTTGAAATAAAACATGCTAGTCCCCAAGAGAAAATTTTTATTACACACCTCCAAGCTTAAAATTTTTTATTTTTGGAGAAATAAAAACACTTTATAAAAACTGTACATATAACAATAATTTAAATAAATTTGTTCTCACTTTCAACTGGTTTTGTATAATGCTAATTGATTTAAAATTCAATTATTTTTTGAAGAGAGAATAAATTTTGTTAGTATTCAAAATATACATATAAAAGATAAATACTTGTTCTTCTGTATGTTCGTTTTTTTCTTTTGCTTCATTGAGATATTCAACCACTGAAAAAAAAACACACATCAATTAAATCTGAGCATTGAAAATATTTTAAAGTAAAATGTATTCTTATCCAAAACACACTATTAGATATGTGAATTGAGATAAATAAAATTGAAAAATATTGCATTCAAAAGGATATATATATATACAATTGAACCTCCACTAAAATTGCAAATTTCCTTATTATGCAAACTTTTACTGGAACCTTGAACATTTTACTAGTTTCTTTATAAAATAACCTCTGTACAAATAGCAAAGTTTATTTTCGGTTTAATGAACTTTTTCCCTTCTAATTCAACCCCCCCCCCTCATTATTTCTAGACTTTTCAAATTATTCTCTTTTAACACATTTTACAGCAAACAATGACAATTGAACTGGTTTTATCAGGTGCCTAATTCACTTAGAATAATAATTTGTTTTTAGAATAAAAAACTCAAATAAAAAATTAAGAGTTGTTATCAATAATAAAATTTAAAGGCACATGTGGTAATGCAATATTAAAATTACTGGTTGTGAAATAATGTGTGTTTAAAATTACTTGCATACTTAAAATTATTTTTTGAAGTTGAAAGTACAATGTATTCCTTGACAATTGTGTGTTTTCCTTGCAGATTTCTTTTTGAAGGGTAAGATATATAAAATAAACATTATAACTTACAAAAAAAAGTGTTAATAATTACTTTAATAATGTATACTATTTATTAATTTAAATTTGTTTTATATGGTTACTAGAGTATATTAAAAAATATGAATCTCTAATGAATTTTGCACATAAAGGCTTTTTTAAAGAATTTAGCAACTTTGTTAAGTAGAAACCTGATTGTATATATATAATCAATCAGATGATAAAACCAATAATTGAAGAAAATACAATAAAGATATTTAGTGAAATATTTCAATTTACATCCTTTATCATCTATTGTAGAGCAAGGTGACCAGACAAGTGTAGATTTTTCATTCTCGCTTTTTTGACAATACCCTACAATTAAAGGAAAAAGAAGAGTGCAAGATTTTACAAAATGTTATTAATAATACAGTGAAAATTGTTTAACACGAGACTGGAAGGACTGAAATATTTTCATGTTAAAGGATATGGCAAAATAAATAAATAAATAAAAAAATCCAACAAAATTAAGTTTATACAAGAGTATATATTTTTTTTATTTACAAAGATATATAAATGCATGTATTTAATAAAAATCAATGAAACAAAAACATTCACAAGAACTTTATGAAATTCACTA
This sequence comes from Trichonephila clavata, assembly GCA_019973975.1. Taxonomy (NCBI): domain Eukaryota; kingdom Metazoa; phylum Arthropoda; class Arachnida; order Araneae; family Nephilidae; genus Trichonephila; species Trichonephila clavata. The sequence goes on along the minus strand of BMAO01020696.1, from coordinate 11,595 downwards.
CAAAATTTTCAAGGTTTTTGAGATCTGAGTAATTTTGAGATCTCACTTGTTTGAACCAAACAAGTAAAGCCATCTCTAATTCCTCGTGCTGGGTCTTTCTCATCCATTTTTGCCCGGGCTCAAACTTATTCTGTTCAAACATTTCCATAATTCGCTCTTTTTTTATTATTATTGTTTTGATGATGTAAGCAATACCAAAACCATTACAGATTTCTGCTTTTGATCAACAGCCTTAACCCCTTGCGTCTCGCTCTCGTCAAATACACAGAGTGAAATTTCCCTCTCTAGTCCTCATGCCCGTGATATTCCAGGGCTTGAGTGTTGGAAAGTACTTTGCCAAAAAAAGCTTCAAATTATCTATTTTTTAGGTCTGGAATATTGTTTTTTTCTTAATCTACACACCAGATGGCAGTACCAGATTATCTGTAACGTGTTTAGCGATAATTATTTAATTTTTTTTAACTATATGTCAGCACAATCAAACATATATATTAGCGATACGTTTTGGAAATCTTAGGTCAAGTACTTAGTTACTCCTTGTGAAAACACGCAAGTTACGTTCTCTGATTAAAAAATATATATATTTTTATATTGCATGCATTATGGAGTTAGTCAGGAAGTGAATCAGATTCTACTTTTTGAACTTTTTTGTCACTGACTACAATAAAAATTTCGGAGCAGTAGACATTGTAGACCAATATATTGGAGATTACTCTATTGCTCGAAAACGAGGTAAGAAGTACTATAAGAAAATATTTTTTGATTTGTTAGATCAAATTATTTTGAACTTGTATCTTATTTACAAAAAACAAGAAGGCAAATAATCATATTTGATGGTCCGTTTATCTTTAGTAGATGAACTTATTGAAAAGTATTCTGTATCGGAAACCACTGCAAAAAGAGGCTGGTTAAGCTTGGAGAATAACCCCAACCATTTGATTGAAAGACATTTGATTAGACAGACACCTCCAACTGATAAGAAGCAGCAACCATCAAGAGAATGCAAAGTTTGTTGCTCCAAAAGAGATGAAAACAATAAGAGATGCAGTAAGGAAACTCGGTACTACTGTCCAGACTGTGATGTTAACCTTTGCATCTCATGCTTTGAAATTTATCACACAAGAAAAAATTACTAATGTTTATTTATATCATGCAAAAGTGTAATAACATTTTTTCTCTCTTTGTTGGAAAACCAAAATTAAGTGAACGTAACCCTAAATGTTTGCTTTACATAAAAAATTAAATTTCGTATTTCAAGCTAAAAATTAATCCAAAAATTAAAAATGTATACATATATTGAACATGTACTTAGTTTTATATAATTTTTTTGAATAAAAAAAAAAAAAAGGCACTTTTATGACCGTTTTCTTCCAAATTATTGGATCTTTAAGGAATTAAAAAGCTCCAACTTCATTTTAAAACAAAATAGCAGTTTCCTTTCCCTCTGAGCTCTTTGCCATTGTTCTTTCAAAAGAAATTCTTCCAAAATAAAAGGGGAGGGGGACACACAAACCAAACTTTCCAATTTTTACTCACAATGCGATATACTTGTCACCGAATTCCAAAGCCAACTGATGAGAGATGAGATGTTTTTGTGTTTTGTTTGTAGGGATGGAGGTGAAAGTAGCTTAGATAAACAAAATTGTCTTATGTCACAGGCTATTACGAGAGCATTTCAAAGCCTAGTTAAAGCCTTCTTTCTAAGAAAGATGTGAAATCACCTCTTTCCTTTCACACCACTCTTAAATCTCACCTGTGCAGTTGGGTGTTTTCCATGATTTGATCATTACCAGAGAGGAAATTTTTTTGTGCTAAGTGATTTTCGTTTGGTGTTAACAGAAAAAAATGCATCAAAATACATAGTAGTTTGTTGGAACCGTTGTATTATTTTGCATTAACTGATATTTCGTCTTAAGTGCTTTTGTGTTAAATGCATTTCTCTGTAATATTTTCTACTATGAATATCTATTGGTGAATATGCTGGTAAATTTTACAAATCTGTACTTTATTATAATATATTATGTTGAGAAAAAAAGGGGGGAATACATATAAAATTTTTCAAACTGATATTGAAAATATTCATTAATCCCAGATCATTTAAAATATTCTAATCAATCAAAACTCTTTTAAGAGCGTCTTCGAAATTTCACAAATCTGCTTAATCCAACAGATGGCGTTGTTTGCAACTCGGATGACGTCATAAAGATAACTTTTGTTTTCTGGAAACCTATCGTTACTATAGCAACGGGGTGTGGTTCAGAAATGATTGACAGATGTAGTCGGTATGAGAGCGCATGCGCTCTTTGAAGAACCAGATCGAAGAGAGGAAAAACATGTCAGCAAACGGGTAGGGGGGGGTGAGGAAAGAAGGGAAAGAGTTTTCTACAAATAGTTTCAACGTTTGAATAAGGTTCTGTCATTGCCGCACAAAATTGGGTGCGGAGACATTTTTTTTTTGAAAGCCGTGCTAGTGGATATGTATCAAAATGTGCATTGCACTTCTAAGTATATATAGTTCTGGATTCTACTCAAAAATACATTTTTCTGCAGAAATGATGAGGCTAATCAGTCTAGATTTGTCGGAAAACATAGGATATATTTGCTTAATTTGGGTATAATTATTATGTGAGTTTTTCCCATTCATATGGAAAATAATTGAGTGTAATGCACTTGATATTTTGTCACATGAATTATTGTATTTCAGGGTAAGCCTTTGAGTACAACATTTTTGAGGTAATTCTATTGTAGAATTTTACTGTTTCCTAGTTTCGGAGGACATTTATCCTTTTGTGGAAATTGGTATTGTAGTTTAGAAATCATGTAATTAATTTCAACTTTTCTATAAAATCATCGTTATAAGGCTCCGGATTTTTAGGAAAAAAACGTTCAAATTGTCTCTTGACAAATAATACGTCTACATTGTCTTAGGTATCATAAACAATGCCCATAAGAATAAGAAGGGAAACGAAATATGGGTGGGGGTTTTAATTTTTCGACGAAGAATTTGGTAGATCTTTATTTGAAATTTAGAAAAAGTATTTTTTTTCGAATTTTAGGGGATATTTGTTTTATTTATCTTTGTTACCTTTATTTATTTATCGATCTTTGTTTGATAGAAATATGCGAAATTTTAATAAGTTTCTTTCTGCTCATATCTCTCTTAGATACAAATTGTATTTGAAATTGTCATAGAAGGATGCTTATTATGGAAATAAAGTTTCGATTTGAATCTTTAAAAAGAAAATGTCATTTTTCTTAGAAAATTATTAACTAGAGCACTTTTTTGTCAGTCCTTTTTTAACAGCATTCCATTTCTTGTTGTACAAATTAATGCTATTTCCAATCAGGGGCATAGTTACCGCATATCAATGATACGGGGCCCCAAGCTTTGAGGGCGGGCACCCAAACGTGTAAGCAAAAAATCGCGGGGGTGGCCTTAGAGAGGGCCCTCAAAGATGATACAGAGAGCAGCTCCGCCAGTGTTTTCAATACTCATGAAAATGTGACACAAATTTCACAGCCTTCAATTAAATTATTATATTCATTGAATTAATTTTCAAGCTAAGATTCCTTTTTTTATTTCCTACGTGCAACGTTTTCAGAATATTTATTGTATATAGTCTGCATTTGTACTCTCATAATGTTATTTTTAGTGTGGCCGATTATAAGCGGAGATAAAATCGGTGCATTTTTGTGATCGGCTCTTTTATTTTGAATTTTTACTGCTTTGATCTTCTTTTCTAGTGACACGATTGCGATGCTTAAATTCCCCAGAGGAGCGGTGTGGAGAACAGTAGTGCGCTTTTGAAATCTGATGTTGCTATCAATTTTTTCATAAAATTATCTTAATAAGACTCATGATTTACAAAGGAAGTTCTTCAGTGAATTCACGAGCATGTTTATGATTGTTGTCTTGGATATCAAAAATAAAGTCCATCGAGCTAAGAAGAGGGAAGGGATTTTAAATTTTTTCAAGAAAAATTTAGTATATCTTCAGTTGGGACTTGAAGAAAAATATAATTTCCGAAGTTTTATTTTTCTAGAGAGAAGTAGTGGAGGGAGACGATATATATATATATATACGTGTATATGTGAATATATATATATATATATATATACGTGTATATATGAATATATATATATAGTGTAATAAAAATGGAAGAAACCAAAAAAGTCAATGGACCAAAAAGGATACCTATTATGATTTCTAAAGCTGTTACTGAATTAAGACCAGCAAATTTGGGTTATACAAGGGGTGATCAAATGAAAAGGTACGAAACGACACGGTGGGTACAAATATAGACTTTATTCAAAATATACACCATAGGCCAGAGCACAACGATCCCACTGATGAACAAGCCGCAGGATTCCTTGTTCCCAGAATTCCTGTGGCTGTGACGAGACCCAGTCCTTCACAGTGTCCTTGAGTACGTCGTCCGAGTTGAAGCGCTTTCCTTTCAGGTGTTTCTTCAGTGGACCAAACACATGGAAATCGCAGGGTGACATGTCCGGACTGTAGGACAGATGGTCCAACGTCTCCCATTGGAACTTGTCCAGTTCCATTTGTGTGACTCTGGAGACGTGTGGACGCGCGTTATCATGGAGCAGAACCACACCCTCCGTGAGCAGCCCCGGTCTTTTGTTCTTGATGGACCTGCGTAGGCGTCGGAGTGTCTCACAGTACACATCGGAGTTAATGCTTTTTCTGTGCTCGAGTAATTCTGTGCTCGCATCATTTGGACGCCGCTTTTTATAAGAGCCTTTGCTCTCTCCTGCGCATGCGGGCACCCACGCATGATCCGATCCCAGTCAGAGTCTCCAATGGCATCCCGAGATGTTTCGCTACATTCTCCCTTGGCGGAATATGCAAATATTTAACTGTTTCATTTTTATGTCGTTTCGTACCTTTTCATTTGATCACCCCTTGTATATCTATCTATATATATAAAGGAGAAAAGCGACTCACTGACTGACTGACTAATCACGATATCTCCGGAACTATTCAACCTACAGATATGAAAATTGGTTTTTAAACTATTAGACGTACAGTCTTGAAATTTGGTAAAAGATTCCTTTCGCAGAGTAGAGAACCGCTACAAAATGGATTTCGCGAAAATTAAACCACAAGTTTCATTTCGGGGGATTAAGGGGCGTAATGGATATAAGTATTTCCGTTTTTTAAACTTTTATACCTACCTGCTTGAAAATTGGTGGGCATGTTCTTTTCATGGAACAGAGTTCCATTAAAACGAACATTAAAACGAAAATAAACCCCAAGGAGGGTTGCGAGAGGTCACGGGGAATTATGGGGAAAAAATCCCGTTTTTGAATTGTTAGACCCACATACTTGAAATTGGTTAAGCATGTTTCTTTTGTTGATCAGGGATCTACTAAGAATGTATTTTAGGAAATCAACTCCTGGGGGAGCATGGGATTACTGGGGTGTATTGACACAAAAAAATTTCCTTTTTTCGAAATACAAGGTCTATAATAGTGGAATTTGGTTTGCATTTTCCATTTGTTAAATTGAAATCCGTTAAGAACGGTTATATTGGAGGACGTTTCTCAACGGAATTACGGTAGGAATTGATAATAAAAACTTCGTTTTTACTCTATTAGACTTAGACTTAAATTTGTCTTGCATGCTTATGGAGTAGAGTTCCACCAAAAATTGGTTACGCGGAAATCCACTTGATTATAGGGTACGAAGGTACAAACATCCTTCTATACTTCAATTTTTAAAATTTTTAGAAAATACAAATTAGAAGTCCTGTTCTTTTTTTATATCAAGAGTCGAGAGTTACAGGTATATATATATATATATAAACAGTATATATTTATAAAACGTCATGAAATACCCAGCGAAGCGGGCGGGTAACGGTTAGTATATATATATATATATATGTGTGTGTGTGTGTGTTTTGTAGCAATTTTTAAATTCCGTTTTTTTTTTCTTTCTCCTTCATCTTTATATCTATAGTTGGGCATGGTACGCTCTTGAAAAAATAACGGATTGCTTTAAATATGTTACTAGTTTGAGTAGTGATGTTAAGGCTACACAGTGCCCGTTTTAAAGACAGTAATATTGAAAGTAATTTGTGTTTTCTTTTTAGATTATATTATTAAATTTATTCTTCAAATAAAAAAATTTTTACCGGTTTTAATTTTAAAAATTACAAATTTTTCTTGTAAAATACTCAATTTTTAAAGTTTTTTAGTTATTTTCAGTGATTTCTGTTTCTTAAGATTATTGAGAACAAAAGTTAGTATGGATTTGAACATTTCAAACTAATATTCCCTACTAAAAATTCCTTGTTGAATTTTAATAATTATTTTTACAGCTATGGAAAATATATCAAATTTTTTAAAACTATTAATTTAAGATTTTTAGAAAAAATAACTAGTGCTCTCAGACCGAAATCCATACTAACTTTTAAAGAACTTATATATATATATAACAATTCTACAAAATTTTTTCAATATTATCTTGAACAGAAAAAATCCTTGGGAGAAATATATCCTCAAAATTGAAAAGTCTGAGAAAAACACAGTTAGTTTCTAAAGGTATGAAACAAAAATTAATAATGCCTCTAAAGATCTAATTTAAAAAAATGTTTTTATCCAAATTATGTACACTGTATCAAAACACTACTTTAATTAAATATGTTATATGAGGATATATTTTTTTTTTATATTTAAAATATGTTTTACATAAAATTGATAGCATTTGTTATATATATACGATAACAGAGATTACTCAGCCTAATCTTATCATGATGCTTTCAAAAAAGTTTTGAAACACTTATAGAAATAATAATGATACAAACTGAAATTAGAAACCCCCAGGTTTGTACGTATAACATCTAATTTTTTCTCAGTTTTAAGTCGGTGCAATTTAAAAAGTTTGATTTTTATTACATGACTTGAAATTATTTAACTATAGTGTTATAATACATTTTGTAATATCATAGATAAATTCAGTTATATTTGTGTATACGGAATACTTGAACTCAATAAAGTCTCATTGTAGTATCAGCTGAAAAAAGGCTGATTTTAAGTCATATAATTTTCAGTAGTATTCCACCTCTTCCAAATATTCTCTTTTAGTAACACAAGAATGTTTTGAGCCCGGCAATTTCTCAATAGGAAAAAATTAATGAAAGCAAAAAAAGCTTCTAAGGTTTTTAACTATGTGTAAAAACACAAATATTGCTCTTTAAAAATTAAAAACCTCGAAACATAACTGAACAGAAACGATTTTAGTAGTAAAAGTAAGAGTTAATAGCCATTTCACTGAACGAACCGATTATTCTCCCAAATATCTCTCTTTATATACAAAAAAAATTTCATGATGCTGTAAAAAATTAATTTCAAGGTTTTTTTTAAGGTGAAGTTAACAAAAGAAACTACATCTTTTTTACAGAATGGAGCAAACTCACAGTATGGACAAATTTACATTTATGATAGGGAGGCTTTGCATGAACGTGCAAAAATAGTTAAACGTGACGATGTGTTACAAATTTTACAGCCAATTATGAAGAAAAAACCGTATGAACTACATAATACAAGGAAATTACAGTTTTACAATTTGAGCTGTGATAGAGTTGCATAATTTGTACAATGGGAGTTGGTCCGCGATTACGCAGATAAGGGAGGGGGGGGTACCTCCTTCCAGTTTTTAATTAAACTTTTAAGAATGGAAAAATGCATTAAAATGATTGCTGAACTAATCACTCTCTCTAAACTGTCGAATATTGAGATTGTCAACTCTCAGAAAACTTCAATTATATTAAAAACTGATTGGTTATCAGACTCCCTTAACCTTTTCAATAGAATTTTTGCTATTCCTGGTGGGCGCAGTAGCTTAGTGGTTATGGTCACGAGTTCATGTCTGGAGTGTCATGGGCTCAAATCCTGTTGCCACTAAAGACCCTCCGTGTAGATGAGGCTATTCCTCCCAATTATGTGGTAGTTAGGAAAGAGGGATGCCAGCTCAGGTGTCATTCTCGTTACTCGACCGAGGTTGAACATTACGAGGTTTGTGATCAATAGCCCTCTTGTTGCTTTATAGAGCGACACTACTCTCTCTCTCTTTCTTTTGCTAATCCTGCTCCAGGCACATTAATTACTTTAATAAACCCTGTAAAAATTTTCATTTATAGTTAATCTTTTATCTTCAAAATTTACATATCTAATATTGATTGAATTTTTTTCCTAATGGGAAATTTTAAGAGTGCAGTCCATTTGTACGTAGCTGCTTTAATTTCGGAAAGGACTTCCTTTCCAAATACAAAAATAACTTATTTTTGAGATCTGTGCATAATTCTCCGTTTTACGATTTTTTTTATTCTGCTTATGTGATCCATTAGCACAGAGTAGTAATTACTTAACAATTCGATTAAAATTTTCCATTATATTCCATTACATTAAAACTGTTTAAATGTAATTTTATAGCAAAAACATGAAGAAAAATTACATTTTCAAAACATTCTCTTTTCATTGAAAATACTTCTATGTAATATTTTTTCTATGTATATATAGTTAGGATTTTTCTTTACAGAGCCTGAATTAAGATTTTTGAAACATTCACATTATTTTTAGAGTTACTATTGAAATAACAACCAGGCTTCTTCATAAAAATTTCGCTACTTTATTAATATAAGTCCACTTCTAAATTATACCTTCTAAAAAGTCCAGTTGAGGTAGGGATTCTTGGGAGCTTCCCAAATCGAATAACAAAAACTAAACTTTCGTAACATCAAGAATTATTTTGAAGATTGTCGAATTTTAGATATCCATAATAATAATGTTTACGATAAATTTTACATCTCGCCATATTGACATCAATAGGAGTATTGTAAAGTTTTCATATGCAAGAATATATTTTTTTAATTCTTGATTATTTTAGGGCCCCGGTGCATAGCATCCATTGACCACTCCCTGCAGAAATTAGCTTTAAGAGCTTTCAGTCTGGTTGAAATGACAATTCTACAAATGTTTCACTCACTAAGAAAGTATACACCCCACAATAACCCCCTTTTTTCAGTCCCAAAATAGATTCCAATCGCCTCTCCCTGAAATAAACAGCTATCCTGTTCATGTGTTTCCCCCGCCCTCCTCAAACTTATCTCAAGGTCACTTGACCGTTTCATCTTGGAAACAAATTGTCAGAACTTCCTTCTTTCATTCCAACGAAGAGGGTCCCCTCCCCAACAATGACGTGATCTCATGACGTAGTCTAGGGTTACTTTAATTCTCTTACCCCTCCCCCTTTCAAATAAAAAAAGCAGAATTAGTGTTTCTGAAGTGATTAAAATCATTATTCATGTAGCAAAATATTCTTTTTCATAAAATAAAGTATTCTTAATGTGTATTTAAGCAGTTTATGCTCAATTTTCTTCTAAAGTAATGTTTTAAAAGTTTTGTACGTAGATTGCATACACGTGGCGCCATCTGCAGTCATTACAATAAAGCTTGCCAAATATGGCGTCCGAGCATTTTGGAAGCAAAGATATATGTATTTTTATTAATTCAAAAATTTTCTAGACCATTTCTGACATTTTTACATTTCAAGGTGGATTTATATGAGTAATTTACGTTCTCAACAAAAGTTTCATATCCAAATAATGTGATTTCATTAAGTTAAAGTACCCTGACCTTTTCAGTACCATTTAGAAGTCCACCTTAATCTGAAATCTGAAATTAAATGCATGGAAAAGAAATGAAAAATATAGTTTGATAATAAATATTACAAAATCCTGGTGTTTTGAGCATATATTGTATATTAACTACACATGCAAGTTCTTACTACTTTATAATACTATAAGCATATTTTTAAAATTATATTTTGTAATTATTTATTTTCTAGTCTCAATATTTATACACATCTCCCATACATTCTTGCATATATAATGTAGCTGTAGCAAAAATTTTCACTGTGTGATAAAGTTTAATATTCAGTGAATAAGATAAATTCTAATATTTGGTTCTTAGTAAGATCAAATGAATAAGATTCTGCAAATTTTCAGCTGTTCTCACAGGTTAAATAGCTGTATTTAATTCAAAATTGAAAATGAAACAATTGTTAGATAATGAATCATTCTTTTCAGCAATACGAAAAATGTTTATAAACATTTCCATTGCTTGTATCCCCTGAAGTTTTCTCAAATTCACTATCAGATGGTATTCTCTCATATTGAGTTGAAATATAATTAAAAATTAACCTATTTTAAGTTGAGGTGCAAAATTTTACCCTTGAAATAAACAAGCTTGAAAACTTATTCATAGCTGTAATACGTAAAGAAATGATTAAAAGTCATTTTATCATCAAAATAATTAAATAAGGTTTAATGCTCACTAAGAAAAATCTTTACTCCTTGAAAAATGTTTGGCTTACTTCTATTTTGCAAAACTACAATAGTTATTATAATAAATAACACTTCTCCTTATTCTATATGAACTTTTATTAAAAATTAATTTTAAACTCAAACTATTCCTTTCCAATAACATATACATACTAGTGATTGCAAGACAAATGAATGCACAATTCTAAAATATTTAGACGAAAGCTATTTCAATTTTTATATTTATACAAACAAGACTTCAAAATATTTATGCATATAAGTATTCTTTGTCAAAAGTTATACTTTCATAGTGTTTCATAAAAATTAGAGATTAATCATTAATTAAAAAGACAAGTCTTGCAGTGATGCGTATGATGTAACATCTGGCATTATTGTAGTAATATGCAATAGTAACTTAAATCCTGAAAAATTGAATTAGGTATGATTGGAAATAATTTTCTATCTTAAATAATTCACTTTATTAAAATTTTATTTAGTGTAAGGTAATGCAAGAATTTTATCAAAATAAATTCTTCTTGTTCAGACTGGGAAAAGCAATCTGCATACCACAGTAGAATTACGATAATAAAATGTATTTCTTGTGATTTAAAGTATTTAAAACTTTTGAAAAACAGCGCAATATAATTCCTGTTAGTTGTGAAACATTTGATTTATGTTCATTTCGAGCTTGGTTCATCATTCAAAAACTACTAGTGAACAATGATAAGTTACTGAAATGACAAATAGATTTGGTAAAGCAGTGATTGGGTGAACCGTTGATGTTTGTGAGAGGTGTGTTGGTGCGATGCCGAAAATCCCTGCTAAGTTGAGTTGGATGTGCAATTCTTTTATTTTGTACTATGCCAGTTTTAATTTTCTTCCATTTCTTTTGCCGAAAATCTAGCATATTCTCTGTCTCTACCAATCACAAAATTTAATTAGCTTGGTAAATCTTTTAAATATTAGAAAATCAAATTACCTGTAGTTTTTAATCACAATTAAAAATATAATAATTAGAGGACAGAGATTAACCTCAAGTGAAAAGAATGTCCCATTCGAAATATTCATTTGAATAATTTCCATATTACTTGTCGTAATTTTAAAATAATGAACTTTGTCAGTTGTAGTTTATTTAAATATTAATATAGTTTCCCACATATTAATATAACCTCAGATTCCTTTACAACGAGGCCTGGACTTAACAATTGAGTAAGAATGCATGAAGTTTATCTGGAATGTAATAATGCTCTCA
>BMAO01020695.1:0-19254 GCA_019973975.1 Trichonephila clavata | reverse complement strand
TTCATTAATCCTTTCCTTTTATCACAAGAAACTTCTTTCCTTCCTCAATGGCTCGACAGTCCAGGGTGGGCTTTGGCCTTCTCAAGAAGCCTTTTCCATGTGAATCTTCTTTCTGTTAGTGTTCCCCAATTTTTTAGTTCTAAAAACTAGGAGATCTTTACTAGGCCATCATTCTATCTAAAATTTGGCCTGCCTTTTTTTCTCCGTGCGCCAGTTGATTGGACATGAAAACTTTTTAGTGGTGCGGTATTCATCCATTCTGACAACGTGATCTGCCCATTTAAAGTTAACGACGTCATGTTCTTTATATGAGTGATAGAGTTCTAAATTGGATCTTCTTCGCCCTGTGCCATTTTCTTGAATTCCTCCAAAAGTAAATCTTACAGCCTTCCATTCGTAGTTCCATGTTCTCATCTGATTTCATCTTCACATGCATAAGTTAAAACTAATCTTAAAGGATTTTTATACAAATAACAAGAAACTATTTATTCTAATATTTTTTTTAATTTGATATTTTTAGCATGTATCATAAAATCAAAAGTGATCAACCTCTTCTTACTTTTCATTGAATTTGTGTGAATTTTCCTAATACATAATCCTAGAATTACACTTCCTATTAAATTTTCGGATTATCTAGTTTATGCACTGTTATTTCTTTCATGGGAAATATATAACGCATTTATACTCTCAATGAATAACTTTTAATATTAGTAGTAAGAACTTGCTCTCTTAAATCTTTTTCTATTTGTAATTTCAAATGAGAAATAGCATCTCTTGGGGATACTTTAAAAATTCTGTAAGAAAACATATTTATAATCTGAAATCTCATCGGAATTTGAAGAGCTTTTCAATTTAGTACGAGACGTAATTTTGAAATTTAAACACATCCTTTAGAGAGTTCATCACTGTCGCAGATGCGTCTATACAATTCTAGCGCCTCAATTATAAAGTCAACGACTTGAAATTCTGCGGAAGGAACGAGATTCCAGATCAATGGGTAGGGTGGAAAAATCTAATTCTCTGAGACATTTTGAGTGTCCTGACACTCAATTTCATTTCGGATCTCCTTGACTGTTCACTAAACGAAGCATGATCCTATCTTTCACGGTCAGTCGAGGATGTATCTGCATCGTCTGCATTTATCCCCATTGTCCACCCCCTACTTCAAGAGAGGGGGTGCTCTCTTCATTCAATTCTTTCGTTCTGGACACACTTTGGTGGCGCCTTCAGGACAGATGGTATCTCCCCGTGATTGCACAAAGAACCCGCCAACGATTGTGGAAATCACGCGTGCAATTTATTCCGAACAGACAGCCCGTAGTTCTGATTTTCACACGCAGATGGCGTTGAAGGAAATGTGTCTGGATGGATTGGGGATCGGGTATTATATTGTTCTCTGGGGGTGATATTAATAAAAACAACGGGGGGGGGGGGACTGTGTTGGAAATGTGATTGAAAAGATGAATGTCTCTAAAGAGAAAATATGTTATAAATATTTTATGAATTTACGTCACTTTCATACAGTTTCAACCCTGTGTTTTTATCATTTATTGAAATTTTTAAATATCTTACTTGCGCATTGGTCAAAAAAAGAACCACTATAAATATTATTTGTATAAATAATATCCTAAGTTGGTGCAAATGATAATAAAGGATTATTAATAATTTCTAGTAAAACGCATTTTTTTCAAATATTAAAATTTTATTAATGTTAATTTTATAAATTAATAATAGTTTTATAATTTAATTTTTAAAAAAAATATTAGCGATGGGCCTTGCAATTTTGAATCCGCTGCATCTGAAAGAGCCTTGTATTTTTCTCTTGTCAGACTATATAACAGCCATTGGTAAATTTACTTAGGAATGACAAAAAAAATTAGAAGACCAATATAATTTATTCTAAAATCCTACAAAAAAAACTTAAAAAATTGCATTTTTTGAAAAAAAATTTAATATTGAAATGAAGAGGGAAACCGTGACTATTTTCCTTCAGTTTTTTTTTTTTTTTTTTTCATCTATTAAGAAAAAAAATGTTTTTTCAGTAAGTTTAAAATTAATTCTTTTTCAACATAAATATAAAGGAAAATCATTAGGGAGCGCACCATTTTTTTTTAAAGGCAAAAGTTTTTGAAGTAATTTCTATCCAAATTCTCTAGACTTTTTTTTTTTTATGAAGAATATTTATTCAAATTTTTATGGAAATTTTCGATTATGCAACAGAGAGATAGAAAGAAAGAAAGTAAAAGCTCGCTGATTAAAACATTTTTTTAAGGATTGAAAATTAAAATTTCTGTGCTATTATTTTAAAATATGTGTTTGACGCAATAGTATTTCTAGAACGGGGCATGTGTAGTTGTCTAACACTAGTATAGAAGATGGGAGAGTAAAACTCTAAAACTGTATGCAATTATATATATTATGTCAATGAGGGACAAGCTAATGCCCGTAAGCCAGATGCGGCACATCTCTAGAATAATGTTGAGTAATAATGTTGCCGAGGAGCCTAGTGGTCAAGGTCACGGACTCGAGGCTGGTGCTGAAGATCCGCCGTGTTGAGGGCGCCATTGCACATTAAATTTGTCGGGATCAAATGTTCTCTTGTGGTGTGGTGTGAAAGTTAGGAGAGGGAAGGCACCAGTTCTAGTATCGTCCTCATCACTTGGCCATGGTTCAAACTTACGAGGTCCCTCACCGATAGCCCTCGTGCAGTTTTATAACTGTCACTCAAAACAGTAATTCAAAAAAATAATTTGTGAACATGTCCCATATTTTGCATATGCAGAATTTCCTTAGACATATGAATATTTTTTACATAAAAGCAGTAGAACACACAGGATTTTTTCAAGGGCAGGGTTGGAACTCCCCCATCCTCGTATCATTCTCCAATATGCCGCCCAACATATTCTTTTAATTTTGTCAATTTTCGAGAACAAAAAGCAGTAAAAGATTAATTATTGAATAAATAATGAGTATTAATTAATAAAATTATAATTATTAATAACAAATACTTAATTAAATTTTACGTAATATTTTCATAGGATTATAATCAATAAAAAAAATTCTGGGGCTATAGGGGGAGAATTCCAAACCCGAGGACCCCTTGCAGCGGGCTTGTGTGCACCACTGCATATGTGAGCATAACATAATAAGAATTTACGTAGAAAATTATTTAAAATATTTTTACAAGTGCAAAAATGGACTTCGGTGATAAATATCTATAAATTAATGAAATATTTCTTTTATGTTTAAACACATATGATTAAAATTATTTACTTTACTTGTTACTATTATGTATTATCTTAATTTTAGAAATTCAAAGGGAAAAAAAAACAAGAAATGCAGTATCGCTACTTCCTCCTCGCATTAGTGATAAATAATATTCATAATACACATTTTAAAAATCTTCATTACGCGTCTTCCCTTTTTTTACCAGCCGTTTCCCTAACATTGCATTTTGTGTGGTCGTGACTCAGCTACTTCATCGTAAAACAAAGAGAGGAGAAATGTCAGAGTAGATGAGTAGTTTTAATGCACTGGGGGTACACAGACTACTTTCATAGGAGAGGTTATATTTTAAAAAAAATGAAGATAAAAAAACTGAGACAATCTTTTTGCCAAAAAATTAAAAATCTGTTGGCTTATGGGAGGGATTTGCTCTCACCCAACCAACCCCTGTGTACACTGTTTTAATGAAATGCAGTTTTTTACTTACGTTAGTTGAACTTGTCAATTTTTGCATCACATACTCTATTGTTTTTATCATCAATAAACAATAAAATCAATTAATTTTTTTAAAAAATGAAAGCACAATTTTCTGTATGTTGACCAATTTGTTTTTGTTACTATATCTACATAATAAAAATTCATAATTTTTCAATGAAAACTTCTGCTGTTGATAGGTTAATATTAGTAGCAAGAACTCATTGAGATATTGCAGGTGTCGAAACAGATTATATATATATATATATATATATATATATATATATATATATATTAGTGGCATAGAGTACTTGTTACCGAATAATTATTAAATTGTTTCCCTTCTTAAAAAAAAATTTTGAATGCACCATTGATCCATGTATTCAAAATTGCATTATATAAATAAAGTTTCAACTAAAAAAACCCTATCTTTAGTGGGAATTTGAAATCACATGAATTGAAGTATGATTTACGAATGAAAGTAAAGGTGAAATACCAATATTGTACTGTCCTACTTACAGGGAATATTACTTGAAATCCAAACCTCCTGTAAATCAACCGGACCTATTGTAAGTTCTTGATATACGAATAAACAAGTTTCGGTTCGGATATAATTTCCCCTTGTTTGTAGTGTACAAAGAAATTCGAGATCTCTTTGACGGCCTTTCATCCAGTTTTTTATTGCGAACATAGATTGTATGTTCCGTATGGCTTCACCAAATCTCTCCCAATTATTTTTACTACTATATATTGCTGATATCGGAGGCCTGAATTCGTCTAGATGTTGCGTCGAAAGAGATTTAAGGGAGGTGCCCACGAAGCGTAACGCCACTGAATAGCGTAGACCCCCGGTTATGGGCGCTCAAATAAAGGTAGGATCTGCGGTTCAACAGATGCTGAAGGAGTGCTTTAGAAGTCAGCTACTGGGGCGTGACAAATGAACCTCCTGGATTCAAAAGAGAGAAAAGAAAAAAATTCAGAATGTGAAATGAGATCCCATGAATATTTTGAGACTTGCCGGATCTTGTAGGACAAAATGTGCCGTGAACACAGGTCACTTAAGAATGGGTAACGCGCCCCCCACCCCCCTTTTTTCTGAAAAACAGGGATTATTTTTTAGAGGGTTCTTTTTACTTCTGAGATGTTTTGATACCTTACCTTTGGCACATACAAGAATACGGGCGTCTAAATAATCTGAAGTGATTTGAACTAAAAATTTTTAATATCTTATTTTTTTTAAAAAACTGTGTATTTGATTACTTTTCCCACAACTAATTTATAAAACTTGTTTTCTTTATTTCTTTTGTGTATTTTATTCCTTATTATTTTTTTTTAAAGTTATTTAGTACAGTTTCTCATTTCATTGTTTATTAAATCTTAAAATATTGTTTTTATTGTTACTTAGTTCAAAATTTTTTGAAACGCTATCCCCTGACTGCCACACATCTCGAATCTACATCCATTTTCAGTAACCATGTAGATACAGTAGTCAGGTGGTTGTGGTCAGGAACTCGTTACCGGAGGGCCGTGGAATCTAGTCTAAGTGCCACTGAAGTCCCGCCGTGTAGAGGGGGCCAGTACATGTTAAATCTGTCGAGGATCAATGTGCTGCTCGCGTTGGTATGGCAGTTAGGAGAGGGGAATGCCACTTCAGATGTCGTTCTCGTCACTTGCCCATGGTTCAAAATTGCGAGGTCCGTTGATAATAGCCCTCGTATTGTTTTATAGTGAAACGTTAATGTAACTCACACTCACACACAGGCAGAAATCTTTTCTGATCAATCTGTGAGCAATTTCTTACTGAAACAAACGTTGAAGTTCCGATTTTTCTAAAAGCTTTTCATTAGAACAGAAATGACGTCACAAGCAACTAACTAAAAAAAAAGAGTGTATCCCCCCCCCCTTTGCATTCAATATGCTATTGAAAGTATTTTTTAAAAAAGGAAAAAAGAGCATTACAGGGGTTAATAAGTTTTCCGTTACAAATATTCTTATGTAATTTCAAACTTTTTATGCTATTTTTTTTAATATACTCAAAATGATAAATTTGATTAGAAGGAATTTATCTTTCATTTACTATATTCTACAATTAATACATTTATACGTTCATTTAATGATCACTTAATTAAATACATATTTTTCGGAATCCATACATATTCTAAAAAAATTGTTTTCGACTTATTTATTTTTTAATGTTAGAAAATAGTTCTATGGGGTTTTAAAAAAAAAAAACCTCTTTTACAGTAAATTTAAAAAAGAAAAACCTTTGCCATTTGATTTTAATTTTAATCAGTCTAAGGACATCTTTTCTTCTTTTTTTTTTTGACTGGTCATGTCAATTGATAAATAATTGCATTCAAAACAAAACGAAAAATTTAAAAGATAGTTTCGTGTCAAGGTAAAAAAACGGGAAGGGGGGGGGGGGAGGTGTCTCAGAGCTTGAATTTGGAACTATTAGGCTTGCTTAAAAGCACTGCCTCCTTCTACAAGTATAATCACTTCTTTTTTCTTCTTTTGAAATTGTTCTCTGTCAGCTTTTATGGAGTCCCTTACTATACATGTATAATGTTTTGCATTGAAGCAACATCGCACGCAAAGTGTCACTTTACATTATCTATGGTATTGCGAAAGAAAAAGTGTGACATCGATGTGACAGAACTATAGAATATGTAGACGTTGTGATATGGTATAATAACTTCATTCATCTACTGACACCATGTAACATAAGAAATGAGAACATGAAAAGTTCTTCAATGTGCAATTCGTTGTACTTTTTTGTCTCTGTGAGACAATTGTTCTTTCATTCCTTAGTATAAAGACAGAAGGAAAATTTTTTTTATTAAAATGTCCCGGTAATTACATATAGCTACGGGTGCATGTAGTTGTATACATCCTAAAATTGATCACATTATGAGGTATGTTTCCTCTAAAAAGGTTTTAAATTGTCTTACGGTTCACAAGCAAATATTTTTTTAAGTTCTCGTTAAAGGAATTTTATTATATATATATATATATATATTATATATATAAATATATATATATAATATTTCCCATTAATTTAATCCTTAATAACTGTCTAATTATCGATGGTCCATTCCTTCAGGACCTGCTTTGAAATAATAGCTAGCTACCCGTCTAACAGGAATCTTTTGAACTATATCTATCCATCCACGTAGATCATGTGATTTGAAATTTCGTTTCCCGCTTGGTATAAATACCGTGATTTCTGGAAAAGTCTGCCTCTGACTCTTGTTTTTTGTCTTCACCATCTAGCTATCGCGTATCTTGCTCTTGTCTTAATCTGAACAGCATGTAAAGCGCATGTGTATTTTTTTTTGCTGGGTGTTTTCTGTGTTGTCTTGTATTTAAGATGCTTATGTTTGTGCGTCTCTGCATGCTTGATAAAACAGATTTCTTGCCTTTCAGGACTGTCTGGTCAATGTAACATCGCCATAATAAATAAAGTCAAAAAAGAAATACTTACCACTCGCTCATGACCCACTCGCCAGGATACCGACATATATAGATATATTCAGGGACGTCTTAAGGCATGGGCCAACTGGGCCCAGGCCCAGGGCCTCGTTTCGTTCACGATTTAGTGTTAATAAGATCATGATTCGGATAATTTTAAAAGTAAAATATTATTCCCATACATATTCGCCGAAAAACAGGGAATTTCAAACTGCATGTCATTTGGCAAAAGTGGTAGTACTGCATTATTATGGGATGACCGGTGTCCATGTCTAGGCCTAGGCCTAATACCATAAACAATCATTCAACTCATTGAGTCGAAATACGGCCATCGGTCGAACCAGTTTGTACCTAGGTTTTTGAGATTGTTGATCGCGCCCATTTATTTCTATAAAATTACCATTTAAACGAGTATTTAACAATGCATGCTATATACCAGGGGTGGGCAATAAGTCGATCGTGATCGACCAGTGGACCACCGAGACATTTTGGGGTGACCGCCATTATTAATACCTAAAATGTGCATACTAAAAAAAACGCATTTGTGGCACACTGGCCAACTAATCTGGAGACTGGGTGGACCGCACACCTTGAAAAAGTTAGAAGTAGCCCGTACTCAGGAAAAGTCTGCCCACCCCTGCTATATACTGTCTACTTTTAAAGATATCAGGTAGGGCCTACTTTTGCATAAGGGCCCAGGGCCTCAAGAATCCTTCTCTGGGCCCAGGGCCTCAAAGAGTCTTAAGACATCCCTGGATATATTTGAAAAGAGATCTGGGTTACTCATATGTCATTTTTGACGTTGTCATATTGGTCATATGTTCATTTTAATGGCAATGATATTTTGAAAAAGATATATTCCACAAAAACGTTTACAAAGCATAAAAGCAGCAACGACAACATGAAAATACACGAGCGAAGCTTACAGCGGATGAAAGTGTTCTTTCTCAGTTCAAAAGACCTCAGCTTATTCCAACCTACGGAACTTCTAGAATATTCTAACATATCATATTTTTGAATTTTTTCAAGCTAAATGGTCGAATCCAGTGGACGATAAATAGTGTCATCTCCTTAAAAAAAATTGACGGCATAGAATTTTTTCAGAACTAAGGTTGCAATTAATTTAGTATTTCGTTTTCCGAAGATAAATAAAAAGATTTAATGCCTTGGAAGTTTCAAGACCAAAATGATTTTAAGAAAAACCTTCTCAAGAAGATTTGAAAATGCAGAATCATTATATATATATATATATATATATATGAGCATATAAACATGCTAATTTTAATAAGTTCAATTTTGTAATTTTGAATTTTATTCCTTATTTGTCTCTAAATTGCATTAAATAATCAAAAGGTTGTTCGAATAAATGTGTTTTTGCAGGGAAATTAAAATGAAGAGCAAAAAATTGCTTATAAATGTTTGAAAAAATTGTTTTAAATATTGTAAATTTAATAAGCCATTGTACAACAAACAAACTATTATATTAGGACATTCAGGTATTCATTGGCATTATAGAAATCATAGTTAAATTCTAAGAAAATGCTTTCTAGAATAAATATTTTCTAGTTAGTTTTACTCTGAAGCGTTGCAGTACATGAATTTTTGTAAATTTTCTTTAATATGTCATTAAATCATGCAAATTACTAAATTAAAATAAGCACTTATTTAAATATTTATAATTCTTTCATCCATAATTTCAATTATTATGTGCAACCAAAACAATTTTCTGGTCAAAATTCTGGTGATAAAAGAAAATTGTGTTTTGACAAGCGTTAGTAACTGATTATTTCTTCATTAGAAGCAGTTCACGTATCAACATGAAACTAATTTAAAATCATGATTTTTTTTCTTTTAAAGGATTTTAAATCCATCTTTTTTTTAAATCTATTTATCATTAAAATTTTGATATGGTTTCAAAATTCATTTTTTTTTTATTAAAAAATAGTTATAGGAGCAACTTTATGTAATAACTCATGTTTTATCATCCGAATTCAAATGTTTAATTTAATTTATTTATTGGCACACACACACACATATCAATCTTTTTTTTTTTTTTTTTTCCTTATCTGAAAGCGTCTGCTGAAAGATATATAAATTAATCAAAACTGATATAATTCTGTTTAATTTTGATGAAATTTTGTTAGTATCATTAAATTAAAAATTGGTATACACAGTAGTTTCCTCATCCTTCGATCTTTTCTTAATATTTATATTTTTATTATAATATTACGATATTTATATTAAATCTACTGAAACTTTATCACTTCTTATCTAATATTTAATCTACAAGAATTTTTAAGTTATAAGATAGTTTTTGTAGCTTTCAGCGATTAAAAATTTTGACACTTAACAGCAGGGTTTAGAACATTCTTCTTAATATTTTTGTGATTCATTTTTCAATTTGTACTGCCTCAAACTTTCAAACAATCTCGCGCATCTTCTGCTTTGTTTCGAACTTTTTCGCCTCTCGTAATTCATCATTCTCCATCAAACGATAAAAGAATTCCAAAGCAAGAAATCAATCGTTCTCGCTCGTGATAATTTCAGAAGTAGAAAACTAAAAAATTTTCCACCGTCGTTTATCATCATAGTCATGTTTCAGCATACACAGAAGAAAAATCCAGCAAATTTTACCTTTTTCCGGCTAAGCACTTGAAACAAGACTGTAACTGTCACCGCAAGTGATTCTGTAGATGACTTTTTTTCCCTCTCATTTTATTTTCCTACATTTTTTCTTTCCTTCCACTAGACGACCTTTAGTGGGCGTAACCGGAGCTACAGAACATGTGACAGTCGCGGCGAAAATGATGGAATGCCATGGATTCGCTTACAGGGGTTGTATATTCGGGTCGATCCCTCCTTAAACATACATTTTCTAAGAACAAAACAAAGTCAGAGGTTTTTTGGTTGGCAGCTGTTCCTTTTGTCCCTAATTAAGCTGTGGATTTTGCCTCTTTTTCAAGAAACTGTTCTGTCTTGATCAGGTTTCCTTCGTAGTAATCTGAATTTATTGCACTTGGGGTGTTAGCCAAAGGATATTCGTCATCTGATTCATCCAAATGCACTGTGAACATTTATTAATTTGTCAGGTACCTAAGCCTAATTTTCTGTTTAAAAATTTACCCTTGAAGCTTCGTTGTTTCAATTGTTTACATATTTTTTTTAAAATTTTATATCATGAATTAAACACTTGTAGTGTAGTCCTTGGAGTATCATGGTACCTAATAATTTTATATATGACTCTGGTTGCCTGATTGTTTATTAACGTTACATTCAGAAACAACACGCTGTGACGGATCTATACGCGACCTTCTGAATAATCCTCTTGCTTTATATCACTTCTAGGGTCTCCTCTTGTGGTTGATTTGTGTGCTTGAATAGTAATAAAAATAACATTTATTATGGAAGTTTCTGGTGATGCTTTGTTTCCCCTCACACCCTTAGGTAGGAAGGACGGTGAAGGAGTGACGTCAAATAGAACGTACTCACAATGATCCATCACAACGCTATTGGCAACAGGCCTCGTAGCTTTAGCTGACGATCCAGTGACAAAAAGTGTAACTGACTAACTTTATATGACTCTCATATGTATCATGTACAAATATAATCCAAATATACATATACTACTAAAAAAGATATTTTTGTAGCTTTGTTTATTTTATATATTGAACTTCTTTCAACCCCAATACTTTTTTTTGTATTGATTGATTGCTTATCCATGTATGTCTCACTTTGAAGTTACCCAGGGGCAGAGGCGCACGCAGGAATTTTTCACGGGGGGGGGGGTCGAGATCGAAAGTCCACCAATCTCGTGTCATGCTCCATCCAATACGCCGCCCTACATATTCTTGTGATTTTGTCGATTTTCGGGAACAAAAAACAGTAAAAAAATTAATTATTACATAAGATTATAATCAATCGAAAAATAATCAAGGGCTATGAGGGAGTTCGGACCCGGAGACCCCCTTCTGAGTACCATTGCCCAAGTTCTGTTGGAGACAAACGGACCGTCTCGTAATTGTGAACCTCAGTCAAGTGACGAGCACTATACCTGAACTGGCATCCCACTCTCCAAAACCACGTCAACATAAAGATTGAGCCATGACAAATTTAACATGTATCTACTCCACTACATAGCAGATCTTTTGAGGTATAATTTCTTTGAATACGGTGGTTTGAATTGACGAGTCGTAAATAAGAGTTTTAATTTTTCTTTTCTTCCGTGGACACCGATACCAGTAAACTGAAGGCCATGAGCATCTTTTCAATCAAATGGATCCGCTCTATTGTAGAGCCCCTTCGTATGTGTGAAAAAATAATGACAGAATAAAGAGGTGAGGGGCGCACGCGATTTTATTTATCTTCAGAGCCATACTATGGTCCATTAGATACTTGACATTTAATAAAATAATAAACTCAATACATAATGGGCTCAATTCATGTAACGTCATAGTCATGTGATAAGTTTAACCACGTGTTTTTAACCAATTACTTTAAAATCTCATGTGACGTCAAAGTCACACGAAAAAAGCAATCGTGTTTCCAGCTAATCAGTTCACGCGCTTCGTTGTTGCCAACTTTTGATCTTTTCAGAAACTTTCTCTTAAAAATACAATTTGTCAACAACAATAATACACATAGGTAGACAAAATGCATTTTATGTTCAAGTACATGCACATAAAAAAGATTTTTTTTAATTTTAAAAATTCCATTTGAAGAAATTTGTTTTTTTTTTAAATAACATTTGAACATTTTTACCCAATTATAAAATTTGAAATTTTACCCAAGTTTTACAAATAGAACAACAAGTAAAATCAGTTTGTTGTCTGTTTTGAATTCAATGGAGAACACGTGTTTGTCTTTATCATGTGCCGTCATGAATTGAGCCCATTGAGATTAACACAAATATGATACATCTTATAATTAAATGATATCAGTTTAACGAAGCAATAAGAAAAAAAGTGAACCTTTTATTAATAAAAGTCTAATTAATATTTCTCTATTTACTAACGATTTTGAAATCGTAAATGTGATAATACTAATGAATATCACATTATCCTCTTGCTCAAAGTTAGACGATTGCATTTAATGAAATGCAGTGCAAAATACATCCAAAAGCATAAAAATTAAAAAACAATTTCAGTTTCTTTCTTTCTTTCTTTTTTTTTTTCGATTTCTGAGAGTGCATTAATATCAGATTCGACTGTGACTTTTCAGAGATCTTTAAAATAAAATGAACACACACATACATATTTAAAAATATTTTTATATTACATCAGAAAGAAAAGTACCCCTTTTTAAAATCTATCATACTATTTTAAATCTATTTTTTTCGTTCAAATAAATTAGATTTTAAAAGTTAGTTACAAAAATTCTATAACGCGAACCTCACTTTGACAAACTCCAGATACTTGGTAAATGACAGTCTGAAGACAAATTAAAATATTTTATTGAAGAATCGATAACGAAATGAAATGGAAGTAACTGATAACAAATTCGATAAAAGCAAGTAAAGTTTTGGATTTTATATCATTTTGTTTTAAAATACGTCATTTGTCATACAGCTAAGTTTTCTCTCATAAAATATTTGCATCACTCACACATTTATATCATCTTCAAAAAATATTATTTTCTAAAAAAAAATTGGAATTATTACACGTTTTAAAACCAGACATACTCTACATCTGCTTCTAGGAATCTATAGTTTAGCGTTCACAGAAGGCAGGGCAGACTAGTGAGTGTCGCTTTCAACAGACTCTTACACTTCTTTCTTCCTTCCTATCTACCGTGGGGAGCTTCAGGGATCACTTGTGACCCTGAAATACACGATCCGTGACCCTGTGAGAGGGGACGAGGGAAATATTCTACAAAATAGTCCTCTGTATTCACAGAAAACGTCCTTTAGACATATGTTAAAAGAGTATTTCAGTTTTTTCAACGGTATTCCTCTTCTGATCTATTCATCAAATTTGCGATTATAAGAGACACTAAATTGTTATTGAGGGTTAAGATCTATTCAATAGATGTTTAGTAGCAAGAAAGCATTAAGTACATTTTTAATGCAAATATTTTTTTGAAAAGGAAAAGCGTGATTTTGTCATGTTCTATTTTCTGCAAGCCTCTATTTATGTTTGCTATAACCACTTGCAATTAGTTGAGGCTGGGTACACTTGCTCATGAAACCAGCTAGTAGCACACTTTGACAGATAAAAATGCAGATTAAGATTATAAGAATAACACCTGTTTTGTAACATCCTGAAAGCTTAGGAATATTATGTAAATGCATAATTTTTCCCATTTACATGTAAATTTGGAATCTTATTCCACATTAGATGCACATGTGCCAAAGTATGCGCCGAAAATATGGAGTGATTGAATTAGAAATGAGTAGTAAACAAAAAGTTAGTGATATCAAAACATGATACTAATTTTAGAGTTTTTTAAATCCCATAAAGTGTTCTGGTTTGTTTAATTTTCATAACATTAGGCAAAAACATCCTTACATATTTTTATACTAATACATTAGGCCAAAACAATAAATTAAATGAATTTATCCTTTAAGGGAAAAAAAGACTTTTGAGAATACAAACTAAACAAATGCATTTTATACATTTATTTGTTAAGTTTTTTCCCACGTATAAACGTGTATGTTTTACTTGTTACATTAAACTTATTTTATCACAATGAATAAAAACGTGTAACGACATTTTTGTAACAATTTACTTAAAATTATCGTTAACTTTTAGGAATCATTTTTATCCCGTTTAACAAAACCATGTCATTAGCTGACTTCTGTTTGAGCAATTGCGGGGGGAAAAATAGCCTCTAAATGGGAACAGAGTTTAAATTGGAGTGGGGGGGGGGTCATTTTATTTTTATAGATATCAATCCAATTCTAGAGAATTCAAATTACTTACAATCAATTCACTATTATAAGTATTAAATCGCAATAGATGAAATCATGATAACTAAAGCAATTTTTAAAAAAGATTAATCGAATTCGGTTAAAAATTAGATAATTGTGGACAAACTGACTAAATTCCTCTACTGATGCAATTAAGTGCTTCATTAAAAACTTAAAAAATTAATAATAATTATTTTTAAATGTCATTTAATGAGGTAATTTATGCGATAAATTACATTGTTCACACTTAAAAATAAATAAATCATTGTTAAATGTAATTTAAAATAGTGAAAGAGAAAAATATGTTATATATATAAGTGATTAAAATTCAACGCTTATTCGCTTTTGTCTATTAAACATTGCGAGCAGTATTTTTCTGTTAAAAATATGTGAAGTGTAATTGTACAAAATGTATTTGAGAGTATAAATGTTATGTACATACAGAGTTTATGATATACATACAGCTGCATAAAAATTCTCCGCAAATAGGGAAATAGTTATAAATACAAATACAAATGATGCAAATTTCCTGATATAAATACAAATAACCATTGCTTAAATTTAAAAATGTTTACTTAAGAGCTAAAAGCATGCATATAATTTAAGTACAAAACTCAAAATATTTAGCAATTATTTAGTTAAGGAATAGTTATTCTAGAATAACACATATTTTCCCGTTTTTGTGAAAACCAGTTTTATATCGCTATTAGCATTTCTAGAAACATATTTTTGAGAATAGTTTCGTTTGTATCTAAAATATATAAACTCAAAAATGTTTTTCAAAACGTTTGTGATATGAATTTATCATTTACCTCACAAATGATATTTAAATTTAAAATATATTAAAATTGAGATTCAGTATTCAATAATAAAAGCAGAAAATACATTAAAGGAAGATTTTTGAAATGTTCTATTTGCTTTGTATTAGTAATTTTGTCACAACGAGAGATATTTTCTTATCAGTTTTCGTGATAATATATACATTTGAAGAAATAAGTTCCAAAAACGTTATATATTTTTATTTATTTAATTTATTTTTTGCAATTAATGTCACAGTTCTAAGCATATAAGCGGAATAATATGAGAAATAAAAATAAAAAGCAGCTATACAGAATTTTGGAATTTTATTTCTTATTTCATTACATTTTTGTGATCTCTTTTTTCCAATCCATCTTGTTGTTAACAGTATTTGAAACATAAATGTTTTTATTTAACGATATAAAATGGCTTTATTAATTAATGTTTCTTAATTAATTGATTGTTTGAAATAGTTTAAGAGAGTCACATTCAAAACTAGCTTTACCTAAAAATTTTAATCGAACAATAGTAATAGAATTGTGAATATATTTAGAGCAAAGCGAACGAGATAAAAAAAATTTTAATCAGTTATTTCTTTTTTATAATTAAAGTATAAAACATACAGCAATTTTAAATAAAAAATTTCTTTGTTTTTCTTTATATCATTACTAAAAGAAGCTTTCTAAGCTTAAATGAAAATTTCCTTTTCTACAGTTCAATGTTAAAACAGTTCAATGCTTTGATTTTTCAAACTTGTTTTTTTTTTTTTTTTTTGATTTCATCTTTTTAAATTACATTTAAGCTTAACTTTTATTTTGAATTTAAAATTTTATTACAAATATATTTCGTAATTTTTAGGGTTTGCAGCCCGGTAATTTTATCAAATCCAGGAATCCGATGGATTTTTCAAATCCCGGAATTAAAATAACTAATCCGGATTTAATTTTTGTCTGAATTATATTTTGAAAATTTTTTTCAAAGTATTGTGAATCTGATATTACATTTAATGTATCTTATTCACTTTTTCTTGTACTGTATACGTTTAATGTCAGCTTTCTTACGTGTTGGACCTTGAAGGGTTCAAGGCGGGTGTGTATGTTAAACAGTGATATTCGATATGTGTTTTCTCTTATTTTCTTTTGTAACTTTCTCTCCATCCCGAGTGGGGGCAGAAAACGGACATTTCTCCCATTCTCATTATGTCCGGTGTCAGCTAACTTGAAAGAAGCAATTGGAATTTTTGGAAGATATCTAGCAGGATTTTCAGCCACGGGATCCCGAAATCCCGGCGGTTTTTTTTTCCAATCTTGAAATTTCGTGATTAAAATAACTAATTCTGGGATTTAATTTTTGTCTGAATTATATTTAAAAAACTTTTTTCTCATAAAAATTTTCTAAGAATTTAATTTTTCAAAAATTTATATTTTGTTTATGAAATATGTAAGTAGAATTTTTTTTTGCAATTATAAGTGCTAGAGGGGGGGGATACGTGCACAGCTCTCATTTCTCGTATGGGAGAATGTCGCACAGATCTAAGTGGCTCACTGCAATGCTTACACAATAATATAAGCAACATCTCAAGAATAGATTTTGTCACAGTTCCTTCTTCAATTAAATGCCGTTAATTAATAGCGGACCTGCTTCGAAGACTTGGAGAAACTTCAAATCCCATTGTATTACTAACAGCTCATGCAACTGGATCTTCAATTTTAAATGAGGTAATACTTGAAATTAATTCACATTTTGATTCAATAACTGGATCAATTCATATACAAAAACCATTAAGTGTAGCAGAAGAACTAAACAAAGTTATCAAAGAGGTATATGCACCAATGTAGTCTATTAGATTTGAGACACTGCCATCAAAATTTCAAAATGAAATGTCTCTTTTTTGAAAATGGAGGGAGACGTGGTGACTACCTGAAAAGAACATACTCCTATTTAATTACGATAATACCTATTAGTAAAGAATCCAAATGTACATTTTCTTCGACACGACAATTTGTAACAAAAACATGAAGTCGTTTCAACAATGAAACGCTGGAGGAGCTGTTAATTATTTTCCTTATTAATACATATTTTTTGAAAAATTTTAACATAAAAAATAAAGGAGGATTATTACTTTTTTCAAAGAATAATAATTTAGTGTAAAGAAATTATTAGTATAATGCCTCAAAGAATAATATTAATTCTAAAAGAAAAAGAGAAGACTAATTTATACATCCACATATAATACGCCAGAAACCAGTATCCAGTTATCTTCATTTTCTAGAATAATAATATGTAGATTTCCAGACGGTTAAATAACTAGTATTAAAAGAAAATAGAACGACGATTAGTCTTTAAAAGCTTAGCACGATTGAAAGTAGTTATGAGGAGTAAGATTTCTAACCACGGCAAAGAATAAAATGTTTCAATTATGTTTTAGTGCAGTAATTTTTTTTATCTCGAATTTCAAGTTTCTTATTTCAGATACCTCAGACAGTTCCACGGATCAATACTGCGAATGTTTATTATAGAATTTAATACCCAATGAATATCGAGAACATATTTAAACTAAACAGAGGAATTAAAATTTACACTCGGGATATTTAATACTCAGAGAGTAAATAGAAAATTTGCAAATGCAAGGAAATGCTAATCTGTTTCGATGAATGAATTAAAAATAATCTTTTCAAGCATAAATGCTTTAAGATTGTTTTACTCGTTTATATATTCACAGTGTTTGTTTACTCTAAATGAGATAGTTGTAATGAGCTTAAATTTGTTAGCTGTAAATAATTGTTTAAGTTAATTTAATTTGTGTTTAATTATTGATCCCGTATTATTCTAAAACAATGGAATCATTTAAGGCCAAAACATTTTCTTTGAAATTTAATGTAATGCTTTATATTTACTGAAATTATTTTATAGTATTGTTCAAACAATATATAAATAGTGTTTCTACGCGTAAATAATTTTTTTAGAAAAATCGTGAGTTAAATGTTTAAATATATATGTATGTATTAATTGATTAAATTTTCTCTCGAGAGATTTAGATTCATGATTCACTTGGGACTTTTAAGACTTCGTGTTAAAATTAATTTCTAGTTTATCCGCATAATAAGGAACAATCTCACAACTATATCTCCCAAAACTGAAACTTCAGTTTTTATAGCAAAACAATGCAATCTTCCATCCCCTGGGAATTCGAACCAATCAGAAAATCCTTTGCCCGAAATCAAATGATTGTAGAAGCTTCCGTTTGACCAAAATTACAATGAACGAGATCTCGGAAGTAAAAAGGGAATGTTTTCGCGAACGTTATATAAACGACGCATGTTAATGCCTTGCTTTTTGTGTTGTTTTCTTTATTTTATGTTGATGTTGTGAGTGTTTTCTATGTAACTAAATATAGATGCGGACTTCTAATTAATAAGATGTTTACATCTCAATTGTACCAATACAACCACCAGAAAGCATCACTTAATAACAAAATAACCTATGAAATAAATATATGTATATATATACATGCCAACACTTTTTCTTCTTCCATTGACACAACAGCCCTGTATGTGGGGGGGGGGAGAGGGGCAAGGCCTTCTCAAGAACCGTTTTCCATTTCGATCTCCGCTTAGCAACCGTTCCCAATTAGTTGCTATTCTTAATATGTCAACACTAAAATATGCAATAAAAAGAGATAACAAAATGTCTTCAAAAATTGTTTTTTATGAAACTGTTTCATTCAAAATATAATCGACATTGAATTGATCAAAAACTGTTTCTCTTTTTTTTTTTCAAAGGTTTTCGCAGTGAACCAGTTGCCTCAAATATTAGCACCTTTTTTTACGCTATTAATCATCAAACCACGGAACTAGATTCAATCTGACGAAGATACTGTTAAGAGGAGAAGTAATTCTATGCTCTTGCATCTGACTTCATCTTCTCCAGCAAGCACGCGTTGCCTACACCGATCATAAGCGAGATACGTAAGTCGACAGCTGGCCCAGGAGTTCTACACGCCGCAAAACAAAAACCGACACACATTTTCCGTATTAGCACTTACCACCGCCAAACGATTCAAACCGACACGGAGTGACAGACGGCAACAGAAACGTTCCGAGACGAAATTCGAAACTTCCGAAAAAGTTCCGGAATGAAGGTTAAGGGGAGGGTTAAGGAAGACGAGCGGGGAAAAAGTAAGCAAGAAACACAAAACAAAGAATATATGAGGTCATAGTTACAAACGGTAAATGATAACAAGGACTAAAATAGAGCAAGAAAAAGAAATCTCCCTCTTCGAAAACTAAAGAGGGGGGTGTATCATCCCCGACAGAATGTCACCGTTAGGTAGCTAGTCGATATGGTTAAAATGGATTATGCCGGGGCTTTGGCGCCGGAAA
>BMAO01020694.1:0-76523 GCA_019973975.1 Trichonephila clavata | reverse complement strand
AGCAATTCATCAAAATTTGGTTGAACATATGAGTTGATATAATTTTTAGAAATGATGATAAATGTTTTTCATTTAATCTCGACTGTTCTGAATTTTCGTTACTTTTCATTAAAGAAATGATTGCTTCCGAACAACCATTATACGCGTAATAAATGATAACATTTTAAGAAACCGTGATCTACAGATGAAGATATATAAATATCTAGACTTATACTTCGAAACTTTTGCTTCGGCAAAGAATCAAATAGATTTCAATTAATTCCATTGTAACTTTTCATCAACAATTACAATATATGATAATAGAGGTGAAATTAAGAAACGAAATTGTAATTCAAAATTTTTAAATCAGATAATATTTGATCGAATTCCATTTCTAATAATTTAATTTAATATTCTGTAAATTTAATTTAAATGATTTAATCAATAGATTTTTTTAAAAAAAACTTTGAACTGAGACAAGTTTTCTCTTTTATTTGTAATAATTTGTCAGTAATAATTTTGTTCGAAAGCGTTAATATTATCAAATAGCATCGTAGCAAATAAATTTTTGCCTTGAAGCTTAAGTTAAGTAGACTAGTAATATCAACTGAGAAAGCAAGTGCTTTACCCAATGTTCATCTTTCAATTAACTTTCATCATTATTTAATCATCTTTACACTTTCATAATTGTTTTTTCTTGTTTCCAAGAAAATAATGATTTCATCCAGCAATTTAAAAAATCGTTTTAACCCTTATTGGTCAAAATCCATTGAACTTTCATGTAATATGGTTGATCGATAAATTACCATTCTAAACCTTTTAGAAATGAAGCAAATCGACGATGCCAAAATCTACAAGCTCGAATAAAGTTTCAATTATACTGACTATTTTAAAACATGTCCAGTATATCCAAGTACAATACTTGCTAAGTAATAATACGATGAAAATTTCAAAATTGTACTATTACCATGTTGTTTGCTTGTTTCTTTTAATCTTGCAATTGCTTTAGTAATACTAGTCATGGTAAATGCTCTATCAGTTGTAAGACACGAAACAACTTTTACAAGGATAACTTACACTTCATCAGATTTCTAAAAGTGCATCAAAAACATGTATTATGCATAATACATGACTATAATTCTCCATTATTTCATCATCTCTGCTGGTTACAGAATTTCAACTTAAAATTACACTTTAAAATTTTTTTTTACTTGTGCTGGACATAATACCGCTTTTATATTTCGAATCTAATCCGCCATCTGTTCTAAGCCGCACCCAAATTCTCAAAAGGTTATTGTGAAGAATGAAAAATAATGTAAAATGGTTTATCGATATCAAATTTTACGCAATCAAAATAATTTAAAAGGAGACTATAACACGTGAATTATCTGTTATTTATCAGTATTACCAATTTTTAATTACGGGAACTCATAATTTCTCTAAATACCCATCCAACAAATTTCTTTCCCTTCGATTCTAAGCCGCACCCAATTTCTGTAGCATTAACATTGGAAAAAAGTGCGGCTTAAATTCGAGTAAATACGGTTATTCCTTCACTTTAATTAATCACTCACTAATATATACTTCTTCAGTAAATGGTTTCGACCCGCTTGCGATTAAAAGGGAAAATATATAGTTTTTATAGCAGTTGTATAGTCTTCAACAAATTTAGGTGGCCGCGGTAACCTGGTGGTCAAGGTAACGGACTCGAGTCATAAAATAACTGGCCTAATACACCGCTGAAAATCCTCAATGCAGAGGGGGCCGATGCATGTTAAATATGTCGAGGTTAAGACGTCCACCAGTTGGTGTGGTGTGGCCAAACGCCCTCGAGCAGTTGAAGAGTTCGTTGTTAACATTCGCTCACTCACTCCGTCAACAAATTTAGTGAATAAATTTTTTTCATTTTTAAATTGATTTCAGTTCCGACAACTCGTCTTGTCAAAGTTTCCCAGCATGTTGGTGAGAGTTTGTTTTCTGATTTCTGTCATAGTGCCTTTTAAAATTATATTCCTTTGCGACTGAATTAGAGTTTTTACATATCAGGCCTAATATTTTATTCTTATTATGGGCATAAAAATATTGTAGTTCCCATTTTTCTTGAAAGTTATGATGTTCATCTTCAGTTTATCTTTTGTTACTCTGTTCTTGAAGTGTCATTATATTTTTATTAAATAACTTTTTTATTTTAATATGAATAAAACCCAAAATACACTTTCATTCACAAACGATTGCGCAAACACTGCACTTTGACTTGGTCATCTTGGGGGGGTTTTAAATGTTTAAAAAAAAATAAATCTTCAATGGCCTTTGATGCCATGCTATTCGCCTCTTACTGATTGGACACTTCAAAGAGAAAAAAAAAAGTTTCACACACGATGAATCGTAGTGCGATATATAGCAAATAATATGCAAAAGTGCATTTAAGAATTTAATAAGAATTTGTTTATTACAGTGAAATTAAATGAAAAAATTTCAATAAAATATTGAAAATAATTTTCATTTAAAGGCTATTTTTATAATTAAATAGAATTTTTTAAAAAACAAGAATAGATAGCAGGTGAATATATTGTAAATTTTTTAAAAAAGGATTACCAGAAAAAAATTTTAAATAAAAAAAACCCCTTAAATATATAGACAGTTAAAATTTTGTAAAATGTCTCCGCGGGCCGCAACCTAGGTATTGGCGGGCCGCATGTGGCCCGCGTGTTTTACATGCCTGCCTTAGAGAGTGCCCTCAAGGATGATACAGGGTCTACTCAGGACCAGCTCCGCCAGTGTTTTCAATACTCATATATATTTTTTTTTATATTTAAAATATGTTTTACATAAAATTGATAGCATTTGTTATATATATACGCGATGACAGAGATTACTCAGCCTAATCTTATGATGCTTTCATAAAAGTTTTGAAACACTTATAAAAATAATAATGATACAAACTGAAATTAGAAACCCCCAGGTATGTACGTATAACATCTAATTTTTTCTCAGTTTTAAGTCGGTGCAATTTAAAAAGTTTGATTTTTATTAGATGACTTGAAATTATTTTACTATAGTGTTATAATACATTTTGTAATATCATAGATAAATTCAGTTATATTTGCAATACTTGTATACGGAATACTTGAACTCAATAAAGTCTCATTGTAGTATCAGCTGAAAAAAGGCTGATTTAAGTCATATAATTTTCAGTAGTATTCCACCTCTTCCAAATATTGTCTTTTAGTAACACAAGAATGTTTTGAGCCCGGCAATTTCTCAATAGGAAAAAATTAATGAAAGCAAAAAAAAAAGCTTCTAAGGTTTTTAACTATGTGTAAAAACACAAATATTGCTCTTTAAAAATTAAAAACCTCGAAACATAACTGAACAGAAACGATTTTAGTAGTAAAAGTAAGAGTTAATAGCCATTTCACTGAACGAACCGATTATTCTCCCAAATATCTCTTTTTTTATACAAAAAAATTTTCATGATGCTGTAATAAATTCATTTCAAGGTTTTTTTATGGTGAAGTTAACAAAAGAAACTACATCATTTTTACAGAATGGAGCAAACTCACAGTTTGGACAAATTTACATTTATGATAGGGAGGCTTTGCATGAACGTGCAAAAATAGTTAAACGTGACGATGTGTTACAAATTTTACAGCCAATTATGAAGAAAAAACCGTATGAACTACATAATACAAGGAAATTACAGTTTTACAATTTGAGCTGTGATAGAGTTGCATAATTTGTACAATGGGAGTTGGTCCGCCATTAGGCAGATAAGGGAGGGGGCGGTACCTCCTTCCAGTTTTTAATTAAATTTTTAAGAATGGAAAAATGCTTTAAAATGATTGCTAAACTAATCACTCTCTCTAAACTGTCGAATATTGAGATTGTCAACTCTCAGAAAACTTCAAATATATTAAAAACTGATTGGTTGTCAGACTCTCTTAACCTTTTCAATAGAATTTTTGCTGTTCCTGGTGGGCGCAGTAGCTTAGTGGTTATGGTCACGAGTTCATGTCTGGAGTGCATGGGCTCAAATCCTGTTGCCACTAAAGACCCTCCGTGTAGATGAGGCCATTCCTCCCATTTATGTGGTAGTTAGGAAAGAGGGATGCCAGCTCAGGTGTCATTCTCGTTACTCGACCGAGGTTGAACATTACGAGGTTTGTGATCAATAGCCCTCTTGTTGCTTTATAGAGCGACACTAATCTCTTTCTTTCTTTTGCTAATCCTGCTCCAGGCACATAAATTACTTTAATAAACCCGTAAAAATTCTCATTTACAGTTAATCCTTCATCTTCAAAATTTACATATCTAATATTGATTGAATTTTTTTCCTAATGGGAAATTTTAAGAGTGCAGTCCATTTGTACGTAGCTGCTTTAATTTCGGAAAGGACTTCCTTTCCAAATACAAAAATAACTTATTTTTGAGATCTGTGCATAATTCTCTGTTTTACGAATTTTTTATTCTGCTTATGTGATCCATTAGCACAGAGTAGTAATTACTTAACAATTCGATTAAAATTTTCCATTACATTAAAACTATTTAAATGTAATTTTATAGCAAAAACATGAAGAAAAATTACATTTTCAAAACATTCTCTTTTCATGGAAAATACTTCTATGTAATATTTTTTCTATGTATATATAGTTAGGATTTTTCTTTACAGAGCCTGAATTAAGATTTTTGAAACATTCACATTATTTTTAGAGTTACTATTGAAATAACAACCAGGCTTCTTCATAAAAATTTTGCTACTTTATTAACCTTTTACACGCCAATGTTCCAATATTAGAACATTAACTTTGAAATTTCCACTTCTTTATTATATCTTCTAAAAAGTCCAGTTGAGGTAGGGATTCTTGGGAGCTTCCCAAATCGAATAACAAAAACTAAACTTTCGTAACATCAAGAATTATTTTGAAGATTGTCGAATTTTAGATATCCATAATAATGTTTTTGATAAATTTTATAACTCGCCATATTGACATCAATAGGAGTATTGTAAAGTTTTCATATGCAAGAGTATATTTTTTTTATTCTTGATTATTTTAGGGCCCTGGTGCATAGCATCCATTGACCACTCCCTGCAGCTTTCAGTCTGGTTGAAATGACAATTCTACAAATGTTTCACTCACTAAGAAAGTATACACCCCACAATAACCCCCTTTCAATCCCAAAATAGATTCCAATCGCCTCCCCCTGAAATAAACAGCTATCCTGTTCATGTTTCCCTCCACCCTCGTCAACCTTATCTCAAGATCACTTGATCGTTTCATCTTGGAAACAAATTGTCAGAACTTCCTTCTTTCATTTCAACGAAGAAGGTCCCCTCCCTAACAATGACGTCATCTCATGACGTTGTCTAGGGTTACTTTAATTCTCTTACCCCCTCCCCCTTTCATATAAAAAAAGCAGAATTAGTGTTTCTGAAGTGATTAAAATCATTATTCATGTAGCAAAATATTCTTTTTCGTAAAATAAAGTATTCTTAATGTGTATTTAAGCAGTTTATGCTCAATTTTCTTCTAAAGTAATGTTTTAAAAGTTTTGTACGTAGATTGCATACACGTGGCGCCATCTGCAGTCATTACACTAAAGCTTGCGAAACATGGCGTCCGAGCATTTTGGAAGCAAAGATATATGTATTTTTCGTAATTTTATAATTTTCTAGACTATTTCTGACATTTTTACATTTCATGGTGGATTTATATGAGTAATTTACGTTCTCAACAAAAGTTTCATATCCAAATAATGTGATTTCATTAAGTTAAAGTACCCTGACCTTTTCAGTACATTTAGAAGTCCACCTTAAGATGCAAAAGTATACTTCATTCAAAATTTTAGTGGCTGTGGTAATTTACATTTACTCAATTTTTCAAAAAACAAAAAAATTTTTAAATTATATTTTATGATTTTTTTATTTTCTTGTTTTAAACATGACAAATATCCAAAATATTTTAAATAAAATAGTTTTTTCTTTAAAGAGGATATAAACCTAATTTAGTTGATACTTTGTGTGTGATAATGTAAAAATAATGCTAATATATATAATTTTAAGCAGCACCGCAAATTCTCGACACATTTTTGTGAAAAAATAGTGTAAAATGGTTTATAGATAACCAATTTACGATATTTTAAAAAAGAACTAATAAGAAGTTAGTTCATTTCACCACTATTAAAAACTTAAGTATATACATGAACCAGTAATTGCTCTAACCATCAATTTCCCCCATCCAATTGTTCTGCTTTCGATTCCAAGATGCACTCCATTTTTAGTTGCATTAACATTCGAAGAAAGTGCAGCTTAGATTTGAATATTTAACATGACATCAAATAAGGCTGATGCCATTCCTGATGACATAAAATCCTGCGCTCTGGAAAGGTTCGAACAAAGACATCCAGTGAATGAGTGGCTCTATATCTACACTGATGGCTCATACCTGCCAGAAACAAATAGAGCTGGAGCAGGATGGTTTTGTCAGCTGTTTGAGGACTCACTGGCATTGGAAAAAAACACCACCAACTATGATGGCAAGGTCTTGGCTGTCTGTGAAGCTACAATGCAGTTACTAGCTGCTGGCCTAGCTCCTGCAAAAGTTGTCTTTTTCATAGACTATCAAGCTGCAATTTTAGCTTTAAGCAGTAATACACCAACTGAATGCCTTAACACAATTCAGTGCCAAACTAAAATTGCGGAGCTTATGTCATATGGCTGGACTGCAGCCTTACAGTGGGTCTCAAGTCATGTGGGATCCCCGGCAATGAGAGAGCCAAACAAAAATCCAAGCAGGGAGTTGAGTCGTCTCAACTGGAAGTTCCCTTGACTCTCAGAAGAGCATTATTTCCCCATTCATTGACAAATTTACTACTATGACCCAAAAAACCAAGAGCCTTGGAAAACTCTGCCCACTGTGGGTCTGATCCCGAGGTACCTGGAGAGAGCCGAGCCTGTTGCCTGCTTCTGCCTAAAAATTTTAACTTAACAAGAAAATAACAATCTTAAAATTACATATTTCATAATTCGAAAAAAATTTTAATATCTAAAACACCTATTACCTTAGAGTCAATAATATCAACTTTCACATTTTCAGGTTTAATGTTTTTCACAAGAATATTAAGGACAACATGAGATTCTGTTTGATACCAGTCATATCTGAAGAAGGAAAAAAAATTAGTTAAATCAATCATCTATGTAAAATATTTTTATATAAATAAAGTGTACCAAAAATAAAGATAACTTTCAATTAAACATATAAAAAAAATTCACTAAAATAATATATGTAACAAAAGTATTGATAACATATTCTTGAAAAAAAAATGATAAAGAGAAAAATTTTTCAGTATGATTTTCATGAAAAACAAGATTATTCATAATCAGTATTAGTTGAAACATAACAAGAGTTAAACAAAACGATTTAGAAAAATTCATTTATAAAATTTAACATTTTTATTTGAACATGTTTATGATGAAATAAAAATACAATTTGCAAATGCAACATCAAAAATAAGATTTACATTTTTTTTGTGTGGAAATCCTTGATTTTGTTTAGTCATATTATTGAATACTGATTTTGAAGATCTAAAATTTTAGTTAAAGACTTGCAATTCAAACATATCTACAGAGTTTTGGATTTAAAAGAAGCTGGGCAAGTTGGTAGAAGTTAAGGCTAACCGAAGTTAATAAAGAAAAAAATCTATACAGCCATGTTAAAGTTTTATTTTTTTCATTTTGACAAAAAATAATAGAAAAAATTCAAACTTTTTCATACATAACCTTTTTTTAAAAAAATAATAAAAACAATTTCATTTGGATTCTTACAATGTATCATATCTGAAAACGTTGGGTGGTTGACGCCAAAATATTTTTATGAAAAAGGGAGATTTTTTCCTTGAAAAAGATTGGCGATATTAAGACAGTTTATAATAAAGCTGTTTCAACTGAGATATGAATGTAAACTTCTGTCTCACAAACTGATTTCATTGTTGAATGACAAAATTGAAAAAAAAAAGGCTTTGTTCCATAATAAAATAAATTGAAACACGGTAAGAGTAGAAACAATAATAAAAAAAAACTGTTTGAAAAATTGCACCCCCTGAAGAAAATTCTGGAAATGAAGCACCCGAAACAAAACGACACATCTAACGCTCTCTCAATTCTTGAATTATTTAACATGATTTTAGGAAATCTGATATTGTGAACACTTACTTAACATTAGGATGAGATACACTTGCCATCCTCAAAATTCATAAGATTAGTGAACTATGATGAGAGAGAAATAATAAACGCAATACTCAAAATAAAACCAAACCGAATGTTACAGTTACAGTTTATATTTGAAACTACGAAAAATTGTTAAAAAAGATGACAGAGATATTAGCTTAAGATGTAGAAAATTAGTAAAATAAATCCTCAATTTCAGAATCTTGATCATTTTTAGAAGTGCATTTTTTATTTTAAATAATAGCATTAGTTGTGATTTTTGGATAAAATTTTGAATGATTATTGTTACACGTAAGAATTGTGATAAGCTGTGCAAAATTGCTTAGCAACCTTTGCGCCACTAGCCGCTTTGAAACTAGTCTATTGGTGATATTTATTTTGTTTATATATTTAAATGCATACTTATATAGGGAGTACTTTAAGTATTATTACTTCAAAAAATTAATTCCATTTTTTTCCAGATTTTTCTGGTTGATCATCATTATTTATTATTTCATTTTATTATCGTAATGCAATTGCTGTATCAAAAATTATCTCAAATTTTATTTGTAAATTGAAGAAATATTTAATCAAGTAATTTAATTTTGTTATTTGAATTAAAATATTTTGTTTCTTTTTAAAGCTTTCGTATACACGTATATAAAATTTCTTGAATGTTCATAGACTTATATTAATGTAATTCTGAAGTCTTATATTATGCATTGCAAATATATATATTTTGTTATTAACATTATAGTGATTTACTTTTTATTGGTTAGACATTTGAATTCTCTCAGATTATAAAGCGTTAAGTTTTTATTATAGCTCATTTTTGCTAAATTTTTTAATGTATTAGTATAATTATAAATGACTTGTTTTTCTAATTAATAAGCATATGTATAATTATAGAAAACATATGCTTTTATAACTGTTGAAGAATGGCTTTAAAAATATTGAGCTTTATAATATCTTCGTGCGAAAATGAATTTATTTTTATTGCACAATTTCATTAAAATATATAATCTCAAGAAGATGTGGGAACTTTATGTTTATATATAAATTGCTTTCTTTATTTCAGTCAGTAATGTTGAAATCATTGAAATGGCTTGTATTTCTGTCCATCATTCAGTTAATTCATTCTCAAAGTTTACAGAAAGCTGTTTCTGTAGTGTTAGATTCAAAATGGTTGGATACTCCATTACATTTGGAAGCTAGGTATATGTATGAATATTCGTGAAATTTTACTTAAATTTACAGGAAATAGATGGTATATGTATTTATCTAATTAAATTTAGTGTTTTTGTTGATATAAACTCCTTACATTTTGTATGATCTTTTAAAATGATGTATTATTGTTTAAGTAGAAACTGTTATTTAATATGAAATAAAATATTTTAATATAATTTACCAAACAATATAGAATGTTTTGAATGTCTTTTATACAATAATTATGTAAAATGAATTTGATGTGCAACAATAAAAGGATATGAACTGCTAACATTATGTATATAATCAATTACTAGTTAATAAATTATAGAAATATTGTAAAGACTAAGAATATTGACAATGGAAAAAAAGCAAAAATATTTTGATTGTAAAGTAGTGTTAATTTTTAAATTAGACCAATAAAATTTAAAGATTGAAACTTTATTATTTTTATTTATATTAAAATATGCAGTTTAAGTGGTTGCTAACTCTTTGCATTTTTTGTTTATTTAGTGAATTTTTAGCTGAAGAAAATACTGAATTTTTCTGGAAATTTATTGATGATTGCTCTAAATTAGAGCCTAATTTTTTTCAAAGTAGTAAGTGTATATTTGATAATTGTAATGTAGTTGTTAAGTTTTTTTTCTAATTTCATACATTTCTAATGATTATTTCTCTTATAAAATTTACATATATTTAAAATGTATTACATATCAGTGGTCTTCAAACTGTGTTCCAGGGAACCTTGGGGTTTCTTGAGGCATACTTAGGGGTTCCAAGGGTCACAGTAAAAAATAAAAAAAAATATATGTATATATAAATATTTATGCAAAATATGGTACATTCTGTATCAAGTTTGTACAGTCACAAGTATATATCTGAAGCTCATCCCAGTCCCTCAGTGTGAATGGCTATGAATACAAAATATAAAAACATATGAAATGCCCTTGCAGATCATTTTAATAGACCTAGACTTTGACATTTTGTGAAAAAAATGCAAGTTCATATCCCAGTTACAAAATATAATGCTTGGGTAAGTTACATTTGGATCACAAATTAATATTATTAATGTGAGTAAATTATAATTACTTTAAAATCTTTTAATAACAAATACAATAATTTTTAATTAGTACCTATAACATGTCGATCTACTTTAAATATTATTTTAAAATACACTCATGCTCGAATTTAAAGTCGCAAGTATCAAATCTGGGAAAACTGATGAACTATTCATTGTGTCATATATTACAATGTGAGAAAGAATACAGCAATATAACAATATGGAAAAGATTTTAATTTTTAATTAAGATGCAGTACATATCAAAAAGTGTAAAATTGTAAATAAGCGATAAAGCAGTTAACTCGGGAAAAGTCTGTCTGATATGGAGTGGGACCACTATGCACCAATATACAAGCTTCACAACAAGCTGTCATACTGTTCATGAGGGTATTAGTAAGTGTCTGGGCAACAAGTGTCTTAAGCAACAAAGTCCATTCTACTGAAAGCACACTGTTAACTCCTTGTGGATTTTGGGTGGGGAGTTACGCTGAGAAATGGTTCTTCCTAGACCATCCTAAACATGTTCAATAAGATTAAGATCTGGAGACCTCAAGGGCCAATCTATACAATGAATATCCTCTTCATGAAATTCATCGACAATGTAAACTCTGTGTGACCATGCATTTTCTTCCATAAGTCCAGGCCCATAGCACCGAGAACAATCCTCACATAAACTTCAAAAGACCACATTCTTATAGCGCTGTGAGTTGACACTTCTCTTATCGAGGATATATAGTGGTGTACAACTGTCCAACATTATATCACCTAATGCAAGGATCCCTTTGCTACCAAATCTGTCAGCTTTTGTTATGTAGGCGGGATGAAAACGAGCTTCTCTTCAGATGAAGACTTAACAAGAATCATTTTGTCTGGTGAATACCGACTCGCTGCTGAAAAGAACACACCCCCATTATTGTTGTGTCCACAACTAATGTTTTCTGATTTACAATTACTGATCTTTCCTGTTGGATGCAGTCAAAAGGATGTACTTGACTGGACACCGGGTGTATAGGCCAGTCTCTACAAGATGTCCTGTAGACTGTTGGATCAGAAATTCTTTTTGCAGACTCAGCAGCAAGGTCACAAGTAAGCTGAGAAGCAGTTGTCTGTTTAGGTCATTGTATGCTTAATGCCAGTTAACAATTCTATGCATATTTTGTTGCGCTGTGCAGTGGTGTAACATACACCCCTGCATTGTATGTTATTGTATGCAGGGCTCTAAGGGTCTCAAAGCCTGGCTGCCGCTAAGTACCAACCCTTTATAAAATTC
Source organism: Trichonephila clavata (assembly GCA_019973975.1). Taxonomy (NCBI): domain Eukaryota; kingdom Metazoa; phylum Arthropoda; class Arachnida; order Araneae; family Nephilidae; genus Trichonephila; species Trichonephila clavata. The sequence goes on along the minus strand of BMAO01020694.1, from coordinate 64,805 downwards.
AACTTGGGGGCCTAAAACCTGACTTTGCAAGGGGGCCGAAATGTTCTCCATTACACCACTGTCGCTGTGGCTACATTGGCCAACTTTCCTGGTGACAGTACCACTTGTTTGGAATTGATTCCACAGCTGTGAGACTTCTTTTAGTGCCATTTGTAATCATCAAGCCACCTCTGCTTGAGACTGGCCTACTTCAATCCTTCCAATGGCTCTCCATCTCAAGGTATATTCTCAATGATTTTGAGGACTCATTCTCTGTGCTGCACAGGCTAATCTGTTTTAATACAATATTCCCAAAACTGCAGGCAAAAATCCCAGATGCTTAAACAATCTCAAAACTGTCTAAAACAGGCTTAAACAGTCTCAAACTCTGTAAAAACTTACACTAAAGAATTCATTTTCCTAAATCAAAGGGTGACGTTATACTTCCCGATTTTCAAAATGTATAAAATATAAATTCTATCGGTTTTACTGGAAGCAATTTAAAATTATAACGAAAAACATGTTTGTGACCTTAATTTTGGGGATAAGTGTATATTCTTCCAAGTATGAATGGGGTTCCCTGAAAAAACCGAATAGTTCTAGGGCAGTGGTGGCCAACCAGAGGCATGCATGCAACATTGTAGCATGGGAAGTCGTAACTGTGGGACGCAATGACATTGAAAAATTACAAATATGTTATTAAATTATTACTGAATTAATTGAATTACAATAGAAAATTATCACGAAGAGAATATGTAAGAAACAGAAATTTTCAGCGTGAGATTTTAAAGGTGCTAAGCAAGGTTTTTTCTTTTCTTCCGTGTAGCGCCAAAATTGAGATCATGCCCGAAAATTACAATTCCACAGCATTGTAATTTACCAAAAAAAAATTTTGAATAGTGTGAAACATTTAAATTCTCTCTCTCTCAGACAGATCGGTCGAATCTGCCCAAAAATTCACCCTGTCTTGGGGGCGGTTGTTTTTTAACATCCCAGGGTTCCACTCAAATTTCAGCTTCCTCTTGCAGTGCTAAAATTTTGTGTTTATGGCTATTGGCTGTCAACATGATGTCAGATAAAAAGGTTTTTCCAAAGGTGTTGGCAATTTATGATTTCTGTAATGTCAAGAAGTAATTCTGCAATATATTAGGAGAGCAGTTGTAGATACTGTAGAAGTAATTCTATCTGCATAAAGAAGCCGCTTTATAAAGCTGAGGGAGTGAAAACTTGCATCTATGACTAATTAGAATGCTGGTTTCGGAGCTTAGAAAATTTGCAGTGTAACATTAGTAAAGTGTGTCTAGCTGCAGCATATTATTCTGAAAAGCAAATATAAGGAAATTATTTTAACCGCAAATGATCCAAATTACCTCGAATTTTGGAAATTTTTGCCACCAAGCAATTTTCCAAATTTACATGATTTGGTAGTCAGATGTTGTTGTAGGTTTGGATCAACATATATTTGTGAAGATTTGTTTTCTGTTATGAACGTAATTAAATCAAAATATTGCTCAAAATTAACTGATTTTGACTTAAAAACTGACCTAAAACACCTAATTTTGTTAGCATCTTCAAGAACTAATCCAAATATAAATGATTTAGTTAAAAACTACAAATTCAAAAACCACATAAAGTACGTACTGACTGTTTAATAATCATTAAAAATTAAATGTTTCAAGTTGCTTATTTTTATTTTGTACCTAAGCTAACTGATTGATCCTGTAAAAATTTATCAACAATAAAATATAAGTTTCTACTTTTGTTTTATTTTCACTATATAGAACTTTTAAAAATGTGTTTTTGGTGGAAATAACCCATAATAAGGCCATAAGTTATATATTTTTTCACTTTTGTATATTTTTTAGTTTGGTGGAAAAGTTGGAAGTGGCACGCTTAATTTTCCAAAAAGGTTGGCCACTCCTATTCTAGGGGCTCCATGAGTTGAAAATATTTGATATATATCTTTAACATGCGACATATCTAGAATTTTATATTTTCACTATTATTTTTATTTTTTGGAATAAAATTAGGATTGTAATGCATTCATCATTGTATTTACTTTCAGAATCTGATAAATTACAATATGATGCGATAATTGATATTAGTAGTAATTATCTTTCATCACAGAAATTAGCTCTACTTAAATTTTCCTTGGCTTTGCGAGCCTATTCACCAACTATTGAAATGTTTCATCAAGTAAGTAAAATTTTCTGTACATCTAATATTTTTTAATGTTTGGAAAATTGTGTTTAAATTGTTAGACTGTAATATATATCTATCTATCTATATATATTTGTTTCTATTTTAAACTAAAACTTATCACTAGATTTAAATATTCTTCTGTTATTTTAATTGTAAAATGATCATATATTTTTGTAAACAATATATATGACCTTATGTTTATATTGGTTTAAATAAACTATTGGATATGCAGGTTGTTGGTTTTGGCAATTTTTATAAAATTGTTATAGAATCAGAAAATAGTCAAGGCATGGCATGAAACCTATACTTCATTTTATTTGTAATTTGTTATTTAAAATTATCATACAGTACAAAATATACTTTTAACGGGGCACTCTTTGTGCTTAGAAATATGCTAGTGTGTATGTATAAAAAATATGGGGGAGTACTATAGAAGCTTCTCTTTTTTTTGCTTAGATTATCTGTTGACTATTAAGAATGCATTATCGCCTTTTGATCAATCATTTTTTAAAAATATTTTTTAATTTATTACTAGTCTTAATTTTTAAGATTTATGAAAATAGATGCTAATAATTTTATTTCAAGTAGAATTTTTAATGGGGCTTAAGATAAAAAAAAATTACTTTCACATGAAGGCAGGTTTTAAATAAAAGATAGCTTCATTATATCTATATTTTTATATTTGTAGATAGCTTATGATCAAACTTTTCCTACTAACTGTAAAGCTGTAGCAGATATTGGTGGTACTTATGCTTGTGATCCAAAAACCCTCAAATCCCAACTCTCTTCATCGAGGTAATTTTTTTTATAATTAACAACAACAACAAAAAAAAGGAAATATGTTTTTTCCTATATTTTTTGACACAGAATAATATATATGATACTCTGTTTCAAAATGCATTGCTGTTATGTTGGATATTTCTAATTAATTTTTTTGTTTTATTTCAAACAATTTTTATTTAAACATTCTATTGTCCCTGAAGTCATTTAAATTGTACTCATATGTATTAAAAGTGTGCATACACACACTACCTGCATTAAAAGTTATAATTTTCTATACTATTTTGAATTTATTATTAATTTATTTTTATCATTTTTTAAATCTATTTAAATTAAACAATATTTAAGCAAGGATATAGTGCTGAAAAGTAATTAGGTCTACTCAGTGGCATAAAGGAGAATATAAGCCCCTCCCCCCTCCTGTTCAAACTCAGGTTTTGGGTCCCAAGCTCAAATACGTACTTTATGTCAGTCAAGCTTTGGGCCCCCTAGAGTTTCTGCCCCCCCCCCCAATATGGGGTTGCAGGGGTGTATGTTATGCCACTGGGGCTACTGTCTATTGTCTTTTTTAGATAACTGTGAAATTTGTAACTTTGAGGTAGCCAAGTGATCTTTCCTCTCCTTTTTAAAAAACATGAGTGATGTGCCACTGTGGTTATCCTATCAGCCTTTCCCTTTTTTGGAGTCTCCGTCTTATCTACTGATACATTCTTTTTCTTCATTTCTTGATTTTATATTTATAGATAGATATAAATCCTTAAATATACACATTAGTAACAATTATTTACATTCTACACTTAGTTTCTAGTAAATCAATGAATTTTTGGATCAACTTGACCCTATATAACCCTTGCATCAGTAAACCCAATTAACCACTTGGGGAACTCAAAAGTGTTGGAAGTTTTTTGAGACTATATAACATTTAATTTTCTTTTAATGTTTCTTTTAATGATAAAAAGATATTTATGTACTTGTTAACTGTAGATTTGTTTTTTAATTTGTAATCACATTTCAGCTTGTCAGGATTTAATACTTGATGTTAAATATTACGTACTTTTAAACTGCATTATCTTTTTGATGCATAAATGATTTATCTCTAATCTATATTCATAGAAATATTATTGTTTAGAATGTATTGTATTATAATTGAAATAATGCTCTCTAATTTTTTGTCTTGCTTATTTCTACAAAAATAAATAGTACTAAAGAATTTAATTATAAAATATTGTAGCTAAGTATACCATTTGGATATTTTTATATATATATATATTTACATTGAAAAAATTGCTTAACATAAAACTGAGTAGACTGAAATATTTTTTTTGTGTTAAAAGAATTTCATGTTAAAGGATATTGCGAACAAAAACTTATATTCAACAAAACTAAGTTTATTAGAGGACATTTTATTTACATAGATATGTATATATGCATGTATTTAATAAGAATCGATGAAACAAAAACATCCAGAATGAAATTCAATACAAAATTTTAGCAATATCAAAATCATTACAGATTTGAGTTTTTGTCTCCTGTTTTTGATTAACAGCCTTAAGAAGTTCCACATTCATTTTAAGTGATATAGCAGTTTGTTTTCCCCCTGAGGTCTTTGCCATTGTACTCATAAAAAAATTCTTCTAAAATAGGTAGGGAAAAAAATGCGAACCAAACTCGCTGACTTTTACTAACATTGTGATGTATTTGAACTGGATTCTAAAACCTTCTCATAAGAGATGAGATGTTTTTGTGTGGCGTGTGTAGGGGGAGGGGGAAAGTAGCTTACAAACAAAAATGGATCATGGCACAGGCTATTTCGAAGGTATTTCAAAGCCATGTTACCCTCATTTCTATGAAACATGTGAAATCACCTTTTCCTTTCACACCCCTCTTAAATCTCAACTGCATGGCTGATGTTTTCCATATTTTGCTCATTCTCAGAAGGGAAATTTTTTTGTGTTAAATGATTTTTGTTTTGTGTGAAGAGAAAAAAAAAGTATATGAAAGTTTATAGTAGTTTGTTGGAATTGTATTATTTTGTGTTAACCAATATTCATCTTAAGCATTTTCATGAAAAAAAGTTTTCACTATGTATATATATTTTGTAGCATTCAAATGTATAATTTTTTCCCCTTCAAAATTAAGCATTTTAATAAAATGCTGAATGTAACAGCAAAATATAACAGTTGTAATGAAAATGTTTAATATTGTGACATTTCATAGTAACTAAAAATCAACTATTTCATGTAGGAACACATCTATTTTATATCAAGTGGATCATGTTTATCCCAGTGCTTCTCATTCAGTTGGTGTTGTCCTATATGGAGAAATTGGCACTCCTTCTTTCAATGAGCTCTATAAAGTTCTTTATGAAAAAGCTGATAAGAATGAATTAACATATGCTGTGAGGCATTATGTACTTGTAAGTTCAATTGAAATATGAGTTTCAAAATTTGTTAACTTTTTATGGAAAAAGTATTTATGTGTGACATTAAAATGTTCAATATTATTTACTGTAGGTTTTTTTTGTGTATAAACTGTTATATACTGTAATTCTTTGTGTTATAGTCTGGATAATTCATTGTAATTATCATAATCATTTTTTCATCTTCATCATGAATTGTATAAATAACAAAGTAGCTGTTAATATTTAATTGAAAATTTTATTTTTTATACTTCTAGTAAATAATTCCGCATTATCACGTCCTGATATGTAAAAGCTAGAAGATATTAAGATAACAAGTGAAAATTGTTAAAATTCGCTGCTTTAATTGTACCTACAAATTTGAAATTAGTGTTTGCTTAAAAATTTTCTTCAATAAGTAATTCCAAGTATTTATGGTAATTTTTTATTATTTTTATAGAAAAGGAAAAAACAAAAGGTGCGCCTTTCAGGTTATGGAGTTGAATTAGCTGTTAAAAGCACCGAGTACAAAGCACAAGATGATACAAAAGTTGTTGGTAAATTATTTTGAATAATTAAATGATTACGTTATTTTATTGGAAAAATTTTTTAGTAGCAAATTGTTAATAATAAATTTAAAAATTTTTTATAATGAAATGGTAAATAAATTCTACCTACCGAATGAATTTTTGTCTGTGCGTTAGAAAGATCATGAATTAAATGTAGATTATATCTTTTATAATTTTAAAATCTAGAGAAAAGTCAAATTAAGTTTATTTTAATTTACCATATTTGATAGATTTTTACATGCGCATTAAAGAAATTTAAATTTATCACGTTTATAATTTATAGAAGAAAAAGGTCCTGAGCAAGAAGAAATTGATAAACATGAAGAGCTTGATGGATTTATCTTTAGCAAGTTAACGTGAGTATCAGAACACACTCAATCTGAATATTTTGTATTGTGTTTATATTATAATTTTGGTGGATCATCTATTAATCACTGGATATGTAAAAAATAAGTTTTCTTACTGTTTTTTACTAGGCTGTGTAAATTTATATCATTTAACAGATTTTTTCTTATAACATAAATTTATTTTTTTTTCATTTTTCAGAGAGTTACATCCATCTAAGAAAGATGATCTAGAGCAATTTAAAAAACATCTCTTAGACAGCTCTAAAGAAATTCCAAACTTAAAAGTGTGGGAATTGCAAGGTACATTGTTGATTATAAGTGTAATATTTACAGTATTTGTGTTTTTTATACTTGTTATTTTTATTATTCAATATTTATTTCATGTTTGTTAAATGATTAAAAGCATTTGGAATTATTTTTTTAATGAATAACTGCATATTTGAGAATAGAAATTGTATTTAAAACCAAAATATTCAAATAAAGTAAATGTGTTTCTTTCTCTCTCTTTTTTTTTCGTTGATAAAAGAACTGCTCTTAAGTTGATGTATTATTTATAATTTTCATCCATTCTTAATCTTCCAATTTTTTATCTAGTTATTTTTATGTTTAATAGTTATTTCTATTCACTGTTTTTTTTTAATGAATTGATAGTTATGTTTATTAAAAAAATAATGAAATAACGAAAGATAAAAATTGATTTTGTTTGAAGAGAGGCTTCACAATATTGTTATAAATTTGAATTAGGTAAAATCTCAAAAAAAAGAGTCATATACTTTACTTTTTAAAGCTTTTTGAAGAGAGATGGTTTCATAGTGAAACCATCTACTTATAATTTTTTTAAGCATGAAAATCAGACTGATTTCATAGTCTGAAGATAATCTTTTTTCTTGTGTTGTTGTTGCTTATGCCACCTGATCGACAGTAACATCAGATCAAGGTCCACGAAATTCATCGCGGCTAAGGGCTAGAATTTTACGCCTGTTGTTTAGCCTAAGCTTTGAACCTCCAAAGAAGGTGTGTGATTTTGCTCACGCAACACGATAGATGGCGACACCGTTCAGACCCACAGATTTAACGAGTCTGTTCTCCGTTTTGTACTCGGCGGGCATTTGGTGGCATCGGGCATCGAACCCAGGCCTTCCGGTCTGCAGTCCGATGCTCTAACCACTAGGCTACCCACGGCCCACCCTCTTTTTCTTGTAAATGTTATTAATATTTGGCAGTGCCACAAAATTAAATCTTTTGAGTTCATTTAATATAACATTCATTTGTCTTGATTAAGAAGTTTTGTATTTTATGTTAAGGAGCTTACATAAGTATAAGAAATATGAAAATCCCTGAAAATATCTGGTAAAACCTTGTGTTCAAAATACTCTTTATCCTATGAAAATTCACAGAAAACATTTAGTTTTACAGTCCTTCCTTGTTAATTTCCTAGTGAAACCATTGCCCTTCTGTGATGCTGTTTACTACTCGAGTCGTGACTCATAATTAATTAATTTACTCTTTGTAGTTTTATACAGGATGTTTAAAATATTATATACCATGTAGTTTGCACTATTATTCAATAAATATTTTAATGAATTAGCGTTTTTTCATTTTATTTGCATTACTGATATGTACAATGTATGTAGTTACTTGAATTAAAATCAATTCAAATGTTCTAAATTTGATAACAAGAGCCACCACTAGAGGGTGCCCCTTTGAAATGGCTCTCACATTTGGGGATATGCTGTGTCTGCAAAAGCTTAGTTGCTAATATGCAGCCCATTAGAAAAAGTAGTTATTGCCAGGCTGAACAATGTAATAAATTTTATTTATAGTTTCAGTTATATATAAACAAATTTTTAGCTTTAACAAAATTTTATCAATAATTTTGCAACACATATTTTTTACTGTATTCCTGTTATAATGTGATTAAATCATGTATTTTTTACGTTATTATTAAAGCTGATATCTAGGATTAGTATGTTAAAAATATGCACCATTTATTTGTATAGATTTAAGTAATTGCATTATCCTAAGCAGCGGCTCTTAAACTTTCTATTGGCACAGCCTTCCTTTTATGTTTCAACCTGGCATTGCAGACCCCCAAGATTTTGAGCACCTCTTAACGTAATATTCTCGATCGAAATACATGTTCTAGAGTAGAGTTCTTTCATTGGGGAGCATTTTAGTGATCTAGTCTAGGGTGGTACATATTTCAATTTTTCCACAGGCCCTTTTAGAGTTTGTAAAAGAGAAAAATCTTAAATTTATTGAAAGACTCTGAGATCCCCTGGGGGTCTGCCGACCTCAGTTTAAGAACCGCTGATCCAAAGCATTTTTACTGCAATTCCTCGGCGCATGTAAGGGATCTCATCTTTCAATGTCTTAGAGAGATGTTGGTTTCATTGTGAAACCACCATTCCTGAGATAACAGACAAATCCTAACTTTTTTAAATGCATATATCTATGTGATCATAAAATAGAGCTTCATGCATTATTTTGTTAAAATTTACCATAATTTAATTGTACCCCTCAAAGGGTTAGTAAAATTAACCATTTTGCACACATGCGTAATGCTTTATATAATTTAAATCTATAAAATATTTTATCATATTTGACATGATGCTCTAACTTAGTTAAAAACTTTAAAGAAAATTATTATATTTAAGTGTATTAAGTTTTTGTAAATATTATTAAATTTACTTATTTTATTTATCTTATTTCAATTTTGCTCCTATAATGTTTTTAATGCAAAAATTTATTTGTAAACTTTCAGAACTAAGCTTGCAAGCAGCACAAAAAATATTAGGATCCCCTATGGAGGAAACTTTACGTATCATGAAAGACATTGCTCAAAACTTTCCTATTCAGGCTCGTTCTTTGATCCATATTCCTGTTTCTAGTGATGTCAAAAAAGAAATAGATAGAAATCAACAGGTAAGAAAGTAATATTTAAATTTCTGTGTGGTAGCTATTGGATTTTTAAACTTTTATTGAAGTTACAGAAAAATAACTATAAATCTTGAAAATATAGTTTTTTTTATAAGCAATATGAAGATTAAAATTTGAAGGGATCAAAAATGGATTTTTTCTTTTTACATGGGTTATTTAATTTTAACCTTAAGTAAAGTCTATTTTATTTTATGCAAACTGAAACTGTCATTAGAATGGAAAGAAAAGTTGCATTTAATGTTTTTGCTTGTTTTTATATTTTAAGTGTTCCACTGTCACATTTCATATGTTTATTTAAGCTTTTTATTTTGTATATCTTTCTAAAATTCTAAAAATTTGAATGTAAGTGATTTTTGGAAATTTTTTAAAAACTACTGTGTATATATGTAGGTATATATATGTACTGTTTTACTATTTATTATTTTAACATAAAATATGCCTTTTTAAAAAATCTTAAATATGATAGAAGGGTTTTAATAATGATTTAAATAAAATCAATATTTTAATTTGAAGTATTTAGTTTGAAGTTTAATTTGTTTAAATTATTTACAATTTGTACATTTCAGTAATCACTTGTATTTTTTTAAAAATTGCTCTTAGATGTTTATGCATCATCATAACATTGGACCATCAGATGCTGCATTATTTATAAATGGAGTATTCTTTGATATGGATGCTACTGATATCTTTACTTTGTTGCAAACTTTGAAACAAGAGACCAGAGTCTTGGAAGCTTTACATAAAATTAAAATACCTGTAAGAGAAACTTTTTATTCGTTTATTTATTTATTTTTTGTATTTTTTATAACTTGATTAGTTTTAAATCAGTTGTAAATACCATTATATTTTGCATTAATTTCATAATTAGTGCATAGTAAAATTTAAATTCCAAATTATACTTTTCTAACTGGTAAAAATTACATTATGAAGAAAAGAACTTTATGCTCAAAATTAAGAAAATTAAATCTTTGTTTTTTGTGTGCAAAAATAGTATTATATTACATAGTTTTCATAAAATGTTGAAATTATGTAAAGATTAAAGGATGATATGTGATCTCTATAATTAAGATTTAATCTTAAGATTACTCTTTCTAGGCACTAAAGTTAACTTATGTGATGTTTTATTGATTTATCAAATTGTCATATTGAATATAAATTTGTTCTGCAGCAATGTATTAAATTTAAAAAATCTTTCATTCAGCAAAATAATTTGATGTTATAATTTGTAAGAATGTTAGAAAGCTGAATATTTAAGCTTAAAAATATGTAATCAATTATACTTAATATCACACTCTGAAATATTTACTTTTAAAAGTATATCCATGCTCTAGGATAGTTTATTATATTTTTTATGATTAAAATTTAACAAATTTGTAGTAAGATGATATGCATTATTTTGAATAAAAAATTTCCAAAATAAATTAACTCTCTCTGTATGAATTTTAAAACATTTTTCATTAAACATTTTTCATAATATTACTTTAATATTTGTTATATGTATGTGATTGAAATTTTAAATTTATAATGTTGGGTGTCTTTGTAAATATTTAAATAGTCATCTTTTTATGTAAGCATTAAATTAAAATTATAAAATCAGATATACATTGACGAATTTAATTTCATGATTTTTTACATTTTTTATTGCATTACTTATGAATATATTTTATACTGCAGATATATTTGTTGGAGTGATTGAAATTATTTTAATGTTCCTGTTAAATATTTTTTTTTTTAAATAGGAGGCTCTTTTGACTAAATTACTGCAGTTAGATTTTGCATATGATAAAGAGGAATATGCTGTAGATATAAGAGATTCTGCCATTCAAGTAAATATTATTTTCTGAAATCATATGTAACAAAATAATTATATCTTTTTATGAATAGTATAATGAAAGTCAGTAATCTATCTGATATGTTATTAAATAAGTTGTTGTTGTTTTTCTTATGCCACCTGATCTCGACTGCGTCAGATCCAGGCCCACGAAATTCATCATGGCAAGGGGCTGCATGTACGCCTGTCATTGGCACCATACAGATGACAGTACAACCTAGCTCGGTTCCACCCCAATTTTGAGGGAGAACACCCTGGGGAGGGTAGGGGCCTCCCACCTCTCTTCCCCATCCACCAACTTCACGAGAGACTTGCGGCTCAACGGCTATTTAGAGTACCCCATGCCGCAAAGGCACTATACATGTACAAACATCCATGTCTTCTCCGGATTCGAACCCAGGCCTACGGCACAACAGTCAGCATCGCTAACCACTATACGGATGGGCGATTAAATAAGTACTATTACCATACAGTAGGATTTAGTTGTTTGAAGAATGTTTAAAATCGTTAATTAGGACAATTTGGGAAGGGGGGACACTTAAAGTGTGATTGTAAAACAGCCCCCCCCCCCACGAATTTTTATAAATTTGAGGGTCTGAATATTTTTACCTGGTTTTGGTAATTTTATTCTGATAAAATACTCAACTTTGGTAGGGATATCTTTATACAAATGATCTTTTTTTGTTTTCTAGAAGTAAAGATGGTAGTCTTGAAAACTGCTTTTATTTATCTTTATTATTTAAGTATTAATGGCTTTGAACAGATTGTCTATATGACACTATGAAGGAATGATCCTGATACTCTTTTATTGTTGTAGTCCTTGTCTGATAAAAAAAAGATTCAAACACCCATAATGAATTATTTATAAAGAATATACATAAATTTGATTTTCAGATATTGTCATCTATTTTTATCTGAGTTTTGTAATATAATTCTTTTAAGATCTTCATGTGCACCTATAAGGATATATAATACATTTGAGGTAGTTAGGCCATGTCAGTAAAATAGTTAGTTTTTGTCTAATGTTGAATTGTTAAAATGAATAAATATTTGAATGTTTTCATTCTGCTATTGGTTTTAAAAAATTGAGTTATTATGACTTAAACAATATTTTTTTTATCATTTTGTCTTTTACTATTATGCTTATGATAAAAACATATTTATGAGAATTGGATGAAATGAAAATAAACTGCTACTTTATTTATTTGTATCTTTTCTTTAATTTAAATACAATGCAGTTTTCCAAATTTTTATATCACTTATCTTTTATAAGATCTATTCCCTTTCAGTATATAAATAATATTGAAACTGATCGTCCATACCGAAGCTGGCCTTCAAGTGTTCAAGATCTGCTTAGACCAACATATCCAGGAATGCTGCGTAGTATTAAGAAAAATATTTATCATTTGGTATGAATTTGTGTCTAAAAATTAATGAAAAGATATGTTTCTTTTTAAATTTGAGTTATTTTGCTGATGATAATATAAAATGCATAATTTGATTTTGTAATATATTTAGGTTATTGCTGCTGATCCTTCTAAAGAGAATGCAAGAGATATTTTTAAGTTAGCAGAATCATTCTATGTGCATAAAGCTCCTGTAAGGTAATTTTGTATTTTTCTTTTCATAGTAGCTAATATAGTTTTTATGTAAAGCTTGTTGAGGACTCACTAATGATTTTTGCTGAGGTATTAATATTTAATTAGTCAAATCATTTCAAAGAAGAGAAAATTTGCATATTGAGATATTTCTTTTAAAATGTGACTATTGTTTAGATAAAATTGATTAACCAATATTTTTTTCTTTATAAAGTTGAGCTATCTTTAACCTGAGAAGAATTTGTCTATAGTAGAGGTTTTGTGTTTTATAAATAATAATTTTAAATAAAAAGAGTAAAGTATAACTATTGTTCACTTATTCTAGAGAAATTCATGATTTTTGTTTAGTGTGTCCAATGGGTTTTTGTTATAAATCATATTTTATCAGTAATGTTGTTTACTTAAATGGTTTAGTGAAAATTTCTTTAGTATAATACAAACATTCTATTATGTATAGGAATTATAACATTATAGGTCAGTGCAGTGTTTTTAGTACTTTATAAAACTATTTTTTGTTGCTTGCGAACTTAGTTATATATTTGTTATGAAACATTTTTAGATAATTTACCAACCAGAGAAAAATTATAGAGAATTTTTTAAATTTCTTTGAATTATAACAAGTGAGTTTATGAAGCTGTAAATCAATTTTGTAATTTAAAAAAGAATACTTTTGTCTTACGGCACCACATTGTTATATATTTTCTTTACATTAGTTTAATTTGGTTTTTTTACTGAGCAAATGGAAAATGGTGAAAATTTATTCACAAAAATTCGGAAAATGCTAGTTACATTCTTATGTATACTGGGCTTTTGGAAGATAGTGTTGAAAAATTTTAATAATATTGTTTCCTTTTATCTATTTTATATTATTTTATGCATACTTTTATAGTGATGAGATAATAAAATATCATAGATGAAATTACTGCACTTTTTGATTTTAAGAAGTGGATATAAATATTCTGATTTACCAGTTATTGAGTATGAATAATTCACAGTTAAAAATTCTCATTTCATTGATAATCATGATCTCATAATTTCATTGAATTTCATGAAAATCATACATATTTGTTTAAAAGGGTTATTTGTCATAATAAATGACTAACAAGACATTGGTTAATTTGATTGAAATAATCTGATATAAACAATATAAAAGGTGATCTGTGTTCTCTTTTGCTTTCAATGCATCATCGGTACCACTAAATTTTTAGTGCCGTCCCTAATATTTAGTCTTATTTAGTGTTTATAAAGGCCTTTCTTTGTTTTTTTATGTTTCACTTCAATATTTGAAATACATTAAATGTAATTACTTTTTTCGATTGTTTCTTGCAAAGTTTTTTTTATGGGGGGGGGACTAATTGAAAAATTAATAAATATAAGTATATAATTAGTGTAAAAAACTTAATTGAAAAAATTGATTTTTTTTTAATGTTGAGAATTGATGCTATTAGAAAAGGAAAACAGTTGTGTGTGTGTGTGCCAATTTAGCACTCACAAAAAGACATTGTAAATTTTATGATTTTCAAATATGGTTTTTTACTTTAAACATTAATTTCTACTCATATTTTCTTTGTTTGCAGGATTGGGTTGCTGTTTTCAGTGAATCCAGATACTTCAGTTGATGGTTTTCATGATGCTGGGGTGGCATTTTTAAATGCTTTTAATTTCATTAGTCAGGACAAATCCCCATATGATGGACTTTCTTTCATTACTGATGTAAATTTTTTATGATTTTTTAGCATTTATTTTTTAATACTTTGTTATAGTTTTGTATATTATAAGATAAAATTTTATTTTTTATAATAGATAAGTTTAAAAACTAAAAATTGTGTAATAATAAATTCAGTACTTTGGTTTTAAGTGAATTTAGGATAATATAATTTGTATAGATGTTGATTTTGTAAATTTTTGGATGTTGGTGTAGTTTTTTAAGTATTGAATTATTTTTAAAAATATATACTGTAGAGATTTTGGGATTGTTTATTTATGTACATGTATCTGAATTTCTCCAGGTTTATGCCAACACAGAAGAAAAAGATATTTCTCCTGAAAGTGTTATATCCCATTTCAAATCCTTGTACACTTCAGAAGATTTGGATTTAATTTTTGGACCTGAATCTGATTATGATAATGGAAGAAAGGTGAACTTTTTAAAATAGTTTTAGTATTATTTTATTTGGAAATAATTCAATATATATTTATACCTTGGAAATAAAATTTGAAAAAAAAATGTCCTAAGTTGCAAAACTTAATTTTATTTATTTGGCTTTTGAAAAAAAGTTATACATTTATCTTGAATTTTAGTTTTAATTTATTTATTTAAACCACACATATCAAAATATATTCATTTAACCCTCATTGGTTTTATTTAAGTGTATACACATAAAAGTGTATATTGAGAATTATACATAATAGTTTGTCTTAGGTCCTTTTTTTAATCATGCACACACAATCCATTATATTTTAATTTATTACATTTTTTAAGTAATTTTAGAAAATATGTTATTTAAAACTGTTAAAGTTTGGATAAAGTTTTAATTGAAAACTCTGTAAAAAGATATTAAATTGTTTTTAACATATTGGAATATGTTTGTTCCAACAAGTAGTACCTGTCCATGACTTCATCTTTCTTGCCTATTCTGTAAGAATGACGAAGTCACTGACAACTACCATTTTTTGGGATGCTCGGCTCTGCATGGAGACTCCGAGGTGAAAATATATTAAAGTGCTGATGGGACATTGACTTTTTCTCTTGCTTTATATTTTTGTGTGTTTCAGGTTTTTTTTATAAGAGTTTGCCATTAGAAATAAAAAAAATCCTTATATTTAAGAGATTTTAATTTTATTTGGTTTTTATTTAGTTTATTATTAATATACTTATTGTTTGTTTCAATAAATTGGTGTAATTTTTTGTTGTTATCATGTGCTTTTAAAAAGGCCTTTCTTTAATGGTTTATTTATAATCATATTTAATTAAAATATCTGCAACAGTATAACATAAATGTAAACTTTTTCTGTTTTTGGTTGAAGACAGCATGGCAGTTTATTAATAAGACTGGACTTAGTAAACCTCCTCAAGTTCTGATGAATGGTGTTATGCTGAAACAAAAACAAGTAATTATTTTTATTTCTGAATTACCTAATTATTGCAAATCATATAAATTGTTTTTTGATGATTGATTTCAAATTCTAAAATTCTATTGTCATTTAAAATTATGTTTATTATTGTGACTTTCTTCAATTAGAATTATGTTTTGTTTTAATAAAAAAAATTCCTTTTTGTCTTTTTTAAATTCATGTTAACTATTTGGAATGCATCCATTATTTTCAACAATTGCTTCCATTTTTTCCATAAAATTCCGTAATTTTTCTGTTGTTTTTCTTTGAAATAATTCATGAAAATTATATAAAATGGTGATTATTTAGCATTTTTATTTTGTATGCACATGTTTCATAAATTTCATGTAAAATGTACTTGAACTATTATTTAAATTCATGGTATAAATATTTTATGTCTTCAAAATGTCTTTTCTCATGTACCATCTTTTGATATGATGTATTAAATTACAGAAGGTATATATTTTTTTGACAGTTAACTGCTGATATGTTTGAAGAGGCAATACTAACTGAAATCATGAAACAAACTCCATTTTTGCAGAAAAGTGTTTATAAGGTAGCAATATATACTTTTCTTCAGTAAATGCATTTGTTGACATTCTTTTTTTATTTTATTATATTTTTAATTAATTCTTTTTTAAAAATTATTTATTTTAAAGTTTTATTATTAATTTAGATGAAATAAATCTTAATTTTTAAAGTCGTTTTTATTCAATTTATGAATTGAACTTTTAGCATTGGGTGCTAATTTTTTTGTTTGAAAATTACAAAAAGTAATGTATTTGATGAATTTAAATAAAATTAACATAGCCTGGGATTTATACAATAATTAGTGTATGCTAATTTTTTAGGGTGAATTAACAGACTCACACAATGTTTTGGATTTCATTATGGACCAAAAAAATGTCATGCCTCGTCTTAACCAACGAGTATTGGGCACTGAATCTTCTTATGTAGATCTAATATCTGATAATGGTAACAGGAAACTCATCTTTTTAAATAATTTTTTTATTGTATGTTATGAACATTTATCCCTGTTTTTTAAATTAATTATTAAATAAGTAAGTTTAATACAAGACTAGCTTTCATGGCCCGGCGTTGCACGGGCTTTCTCAACTTTTATAAATTTTCCGTTCTCTTCACAAAATCAGCATGACAAATATACTTTTACGAAGTCACTTTGGCTTCTTTGTTTTTTCCTCTCCTCTAAGCCCGGCGTTGCATGGGCTTTTACCGAGTGTATAACTTAATCCCCATGAGAACTTCCTCTTTCCCTCATGATGCCAGAACTTCTGTGTGGGTGTGTACACGTACGATGCGAGTGCATGGCCCGGCATCGCTCGGGCTTTCTCGTTTAACATTTTCCCTTCCCTTCAATAAATCAGCACTTCCAATATTCTTTTTCAAAATTAGTTTGACTTCCTTATTTCTCCCCACCTCACTTAACCCGGCGTTGTACAGGTTTTTACCTAGTGAATTACTTAATCACCACGGGAATATCCTGTTTCCCTCAGGACGACAACACTTCTGTGTGTGTGTACGCGTGCAATGTGAGTGATTTCCAAAACAATGTCATTAAATTTCCCATTCTCGAAATTTGTTAACTTCTTTTCGTTGTGAGACGGGTTTCATTCCTTTCCATTTAATCCGGCGTTGCACGGACATATTCGAATGCATAATGTATTTCCATGGAAATTCACCTTCCTTTATCGAAGTTCCTGGTATGTGTGTAATTCATATATATTAACGTCCTTACAATACCCTTTTTCAAAATATCCTCCAGATCTTACTGATGTCAAACAGGTTTCTTTTCAGGTCACAGTGTTACAGTAACTTTTTTGAGTGTAGAACTATTTTCCTCCTTACTCTCCCCTCAGGTATAAGATTTATCTTCAAATTTCTATTACTGACTTTTGAAAAACAATATTGCTTTAGTAAAAAAATAATAAATTTAAACAATAAAAATAAAATTATTTTGATGCTTAATTAAAAAAAGTCATAATTTTTTTTATAATAGATAGTTTTTAGGAATCTAAAATACTAAAATAATTTTCAGGTTTTCATTAATCAATCAATCGTTACTTACAGTTAGCTTAAAAATGAGTCTAGATCGTATTTTTATCCAAAATAATAGGCGATATACTTTTTATTAACAAATAATTAATTTAATAATAAAATAATAGACAAATTATGGACCAAAAAAATGTCATGCCTCGTCTTAACCAACGAGTATTGGGCACTGAATCTTCTTATGTAGATCTAATATCTGATAATGGTAACAGGAAACTCATCTTTTTAAATAATTTTTTTATTGTATGTTATGAACATTTATCCCTGTTTTTTAAATTAATTATTAAATAAGTAAGTTTAATGCAAGATAAGGGAGAATTAGGCACATTTAAAATCTTTTTTGCTTTTGTTATTGGCTTAGACAGTTCTGTGAAAAATGTTATTTTATTTAGTTTTTTTTTTTTTTTTGATAGCTGAAACAGATTCAATTTTGACAAAATTGAAGTACTTTGTGAAAAGAGGTATGTTATAATGTTTTGCTGACTACTAATTTTAGATCTAAATTTTAATAATTGAATTTTTTATTATTAAAAAATTTGGAACATAAGCTATAATTTTTTCTGTTTTGTTACAGATGATGATGAGTTTCGTGATCTGACGATGTGGGTTGTTACTGACGTAAATACTAGCGGAGGACGAGCTTTGTTAAATTCTGCATTTACTCATCTAGTAAATATTTTTTTAAAAATATTATAATCAATGAAATATTTGCATTGTATTAAATGTTGCTAAAATTCTTTTTGTTTATTTCAATAATTGCTAAAATAAATTATTTTTCTTTTGAAGAATTTTAATTTAATAGACATAAATATTGATGTGTTATTAGTTATAAGAAATTTTAATTTACAGCTTCTTCTTGATCCAAATAAATTCTCTTGTATTTTTGTTAGTTTTATCTAAAATAAGTAAGGAGAATAATAAAATTAATTCTGTTTAAATGAGGGGGGGGGGATGTGACTTATATTGCTCTTAAGATTACAACAAGTTTCAATAATTGTAATTCTGGTATTAAACATATTTTTTTTCTTAATTGCATTTTCAGTGACTTTTAAAATTAATTATTTTTATTAAAGAATAATATTGTTATATAAAATGTGCACTTCTATATGTTTCAATGGCTAGGGCTATTTAAAATATCTGTTAATAGAAAGAATTTTAAATTATTTTATAAAAATTTACTTTATTTGAAATTTTATTTTATTATTTACTTATTTACTTGAAACAGTAATGGCACATATAGTAAAATTGGTATATAATCTGAAAAATAGTTTTTAAATTAAAAATTATATAGACTCCCACTTAAGGAAGCTTTTATAAAAATTCAGTCATTATTCAGAAAATTTCATAATTTTTCAAATATTGTAAATTTTTGCATAAACTACTGAGGAAATTATCAAATGTAGTTTGTTGTCTAGATTGAAAATATTTACATTATTTATAAATATAGCACAAACATTTTAATTTCCTTTTAAAATAATTTATGAAAAATTTGAATTTCAGTATGCAAAATGTAAAATTTTAAATAATATGAAATAAGTTTTTAACAACTTTAAAATCTTAGTAGACTTTTATTTAATTTTCGGTACTTAATGAATTTCCATTGTTTTTTTGAACAGAAAACAACTGCTAATACACGACTTGCAATAATTCACAATCCTAGTTCATGGAAAGGGACAGATATTTTCAGAAAAGCCATCCAAGTTGCTTTGGATACTTTAGATCGTCATACATCCAAGTTGTTTATAACTAAAATATTGAAACCAGCAAATGCCAAACAAATAATCAGCAATGAAAAATCAATAATTGATTTTGCTATTTCTGTAAGTAAAATATTTATATAAATTTTAGAATATTTTGATCAACACTCTAATAAAGTTTTGAGTGAATGTTACATATTTGTTTCAAAATATTTTGTATGATATATTAAGTTATTTTTTTCATTGTTATTAATTTGTAGAATATGGACACTGATTTATTTATGAAGAAATTAAATGAATTTGATGACAAATCTCTCAAGTACCAAAAGGTGTTTTGTAAAAAAGTTTTGAAACTGTCTCCTGGACAAAGGGCAATAATTGTAAATGGCAGGGTAAGCATTTCTTTCTTACAAATATCACTAATTGTTATCATTGTTATTTTGGACTGTACTATGAAGAAGTAATAATTTTTATGAGTATTAAGAAAATTGTTTTATAACTTGTTTTAAAAGAAAAATTTCTTTTATTTGTATTTTTTAAAATAAATTTTATTTTTTGAGTTATTTGTTAAATGTGCACATTCATTTCCTAGTATAGTGAAGGAAAAAAAGGGAGCTAGAAAAGCAAAAGGATTTTTCTAATATAGTATTTAACAAATAATTTGTGTTAAGATCAGTACTGATATACAGTCGGACCTCCATTTTATGAACCTTTATTTTACAAGTCTCTCTATTTTTTGAACATTTTCTTGGAATCAAGAATAAAGCATATTGCAAGATGAACTTCTACTTAACGGGATGCAACGTAGATCTACCTCCTCGTGATACATTCTAGGTTATGCTGAATGATCTACAATTTTCACATTATGCCCTGCCCAGTTCCTTTCTATACCACCAAATGGTTAATTTAAAAAAATCATTTATCGAGGCTTATTTGAAAAAAGAGGCAAACAAAGACAAGAAATGGATCGAGGAAATCAGGATATTCCATCTTAGTCAAGGGAGAGATCTGTTGCCACTTTTCGTCTTACTACTGGCCACGATTATCTCTCCAAACATCTATATTGTATAAAAATACTGTCAAGTCTTCTTTGCCTACTGTGTAACATCCGAGAGGAAATGGACGTGAACTATTTGAGTCACTGCCTGGGGCTGAATTGGGGATACTTGTTTGAGAGATACCGAAGAGCTTGGCACAGGATGATCAATTTATAGACTTACTGTAGTTCCATCTTTACTTCTATTTTTTAATCTAGTCTTAATCTTTGTATTTCTGTTCACTGTTGCCTTCTAATCCGCCATTAGAAATTTAAAAAAAAATTCTATTTAAAAAGTTTTTCCTAAAACAAGCTTTTTTCGGGATAGTGACTTCATTATGTATAGGTCTGACTATATTTTGATTTTCAACATAAAATCGATGATGGATTGATTAACTTTATAATGAATGTAATTTATCTTAATATAAATAAACTACTGAATATCTTGTGATTCATTCACTATGCTATATTGACCTACAAGCATGTTAAGTATTCTTTTTTATGTAATGTATGATTTTTATCAAATTTTTTTTAGATTGTAGGGCCCCTTGATGAAAATGAAGAATTCACTCAGGAAGATTTTCA
Source organism: Trichonephila clavata (assembly GCA_019973975.1). NCBI lineage: Eukaryota > Metazoa > Arthropoda > Arachnida > Araneae > Nephilidae > Trichonephila > Trichonephila clavata. The sequence continues at coordinate 43,659 of BMAO01020694.1, read as the reverse complement.
TCTTTTAGAAGTATATTCCAAAGGCTTATATGCTGATAAATTGGTAACTGAATTAAAAAATGGGCTTGGTGAAGGAGATATCAGCAGGTATACACTTAGAATAATCTGCTTTAGCATTGATTGTATATGATTATGAAATATTATTATTTAAATGTTTTGATTGAATTAAGGTTAATATTTAAGTATTTTATACTAAATTTGTGAAAAACATAAAAATTATTGTTAAAAAGTTGTTTTTGTGCTCTCAAATGGTTTGATGCTATTTAGCTTAAAAGTGAAAAGATTTTTTTTAATAATAAAAAGCAAATCAAGGGTAATTTCTTTAAGTTTAAAATCTAAAATATTTAAAGTTGTATATGATCCATTTAATTTATTTTTGTCATTTAACTTGAAATGATATTTTTGTATCTAATGTGTAGTTAATTTAGCATTTATTAAATTAAATTTATTTTGTGAAATTCATATGCATAAATTTAATTGCATGTTTCTTTCTTTCAGTGAAAAAGTAATGAAAGTAGCATCTGTTCTTTTATCACAACCTCAGTTAAAAGTTAGGCATGAAATTAAATTCTACAGTGATAAACATAGGTATGTGTTTGTACACTTTTTCTGCGTAAAGTTTGCATTATTGTAATATTTGCATTTTAGGAATGTTCATAAAACATATTCGTAATGTAATTTTACATTCTCGTAATGTGACTTAAAAATATATATAAAACTACATTTGAACTGAAAATTATTTTGATAAAATTTTACATTTAAGTAACCTTATGAACACCTTGTATAAGGAGTAAGTTTTTATGAAAATATGTGTGGTTATTGATCTGATTTTACTCATCTAATCTAGTGGTTTTTAAACTGTGTTCCACGGAACTCTAGGGCTCCACGAGTCACAATAAAAAAATTGTGAAGAAATGAATATGTATGCAAAAGGATTCACATTCTCGTTGAAGTTTGTTAGTAACATGTTTATTAAGCTCATCCTATTAATCAAAGCTGAATTTTTTTTATATGTAATAACTTTATTTTGCAACACTTTTTAAACTTTTATTATAATAAAATAAAAGAATATTAAAACCTTTTATCTTTATATATATACACTTCCTACTAGATTGTATATCCTATTATTTACTATCTCGGGCTCTATGGGATAATTTTATATTTGTTGTAAGCACAATGTCTTGTCAAACTAAATAACTTTCTATTAGAAAATACACCTTTTTATATTTGTGGAAAACAACACCTATATTGAAGGAATGGGAAAAACACATCAACAGAGTTGATGTTAAAATCTAAGCAAGAACAGCTTCTAAATTGTAAGTTGCAAATTCTCTCTCTCATGCAAAATACACGGGATTTCACACACAGCTTTAAAGATTTAATGCCATTGTGTTTAAGTGAAATATATTTCTCAATGTAAGTGACTACAAAAATAAATTAAACTCGCAATATGTAATGTGATTGCATTTAATCCCTATAGACCTAAACTTCAACGGTTAGTGTGGAAAATAAAGCAAGCACACATATCCTACTTACTAAACATAATGCATGGATAGGTGACACTTGAATCACAAACTAATATTATTAATGAGTAAATTATATTTAAAAATTATATTAGAATTTTTTAATAATAAATGCTATATTTCTCTTTTTAATTAATTGCCTTTACATAAAGGGCCTATAACATGTTGATCTACTTTAAATATTATTTTGAAATATATTCCAAGTATGTGTATGGAATGGGGTTCCACAAAAACACTTTCTAGTTCTAGGGGTTCCATGAAAGCGCCTTCAAATTCTAGGGGTTCCGTGAGTTGAAAAAGTTTAAAGACCACTGATTTAATTTATTACTCTGATATAATTAATTTTTAAGCTGATTTTTTTTCTCATACTTATAGAATTTTTTTTAATATTACATTTAAATATTTCCTTAATGAATGATGTTTTATGCATAAATATAGAAAAGGATTTATTTTCCAGTGTTATTAAGATTCCAGCTGCAGATACAGAAGAACCTGCTCATGAAGTTATTGCTATACTTGATCCTGTTTCAAAAGGGGCTGCAAAGCTAACATCTATACTTGCAGTTTTGCAACGTGTCGTAAATGCACAGTTCAAAATATTTTTCAATTGCATTGATAAACATTCTGCTATGCCATTGAAAAGGTGAGTGCTATTTATTTTACAACTTCTTTTGTTTTATACTATTAGTGTCCCCACTCCCCTAAAAACTTAGTTAGATTGCTTTAAATGAAACTTGAGATGAAGTCAAAGTTCAATCATTTTAACAGAATACTTTGTATGCAGTTGAAATTTGTATTAAAATTTTTTCAATAATTGTAATATTGAGAATTTTCTGCAAATTTATTGACATCCAGAAGACATAGTAAGTAAATTTAGCATTAAATAATCTTCACATTTTTTCAAATATCCCTTCTATTTTACAGTTTTAAAGTGAAGGGCTAATGTTGGATTTATATGGAAATGTGACTTAGTCTTGATGTGCAATTCGTAAATTCAATAATGAGTTACATTCAAACTACATGTTTAATATAAACAAAGAAATAAGTTGAAAAAAGGAGAAAGATTAGGTTGAAAATGTTCTGCATAGTCATTCAAATGAACTTGTAGCAGTAATTTTGAATAAACTCTTCGATTCTGAAAAGTCTCATTTGGAACTAAATAATTTATTGATTTTAAAAACTACAATTTTAATTTTTTCATCTAACTGTTCATTTTTAAATGAAGTCTTCCTTTTTTTTCCCATTTCATTTTTGTAATCTTTTATATTGTTACAATTGTTCATATTTATATATTTGGAGAAATTGAACATAAAAGTATTTTTATGAATAAATAATATTTTCGAGAAACATAGAATATCTGAAATATTGTCTATTGTAAAGAAAACATCTCATTTCTTTGTTATTATCAATGTATTTTTATGCATTTGTATTAATTAAAAAATATATTTGATATTAAAGCTTCTATCGATTTGTATTGAATGAAGAACCAATGTTTGGCTCTACTGGAAACTTTGGAATTGCTCCATTGGCTAAATTTTCTTCCTTGCCCACTTCTCCATTGTTTACATTAGCTATGATTACTCCAGAAAATTGGTTGGTTGAGGTTGTAAAATCTCCATATGATTTGGATAATATTCATTTGGAACAGGTAAGTTAATTTTTTGATGAAATTTCTCTTAAAATTTAGGAGTGTATAAAGTAAATAAATTTGCATTAACAATTAAAAGTACTACTGGAAGTAATACGTTAAAGTACCCTTACATTATTTTAATTTTAAGTCCAAAGAGTTTTCAAATAATACAAAATTTATCATGATTCTATATGTTTCATAACTTTCCATGTTACTAATGAGCTTTTCTTATTAAATGTATTTTCTCAATATCTGATTCTGAAGGTACTATTTTTGATAATCGTTGTGGCACAATTGTATGAATTGTTCATCCAATTTGCATGCTATAAATTTAATTGTAAATCAAATTGGATGTTAAAAAAATTCAGTTTTAGTAAAAGAGAAAGACATTTACTTTTATATCTCACTTTTTGGTATTTATCTTGTTGGGATGAATTTTTGGTAGATTTTATGGAAGTTATTTGATTTGAATGAAAAAATATTGTTTTACTTTCTTTTAATCTGCTTTTGCGTACACTTTAAATGAATATTCATTATTATTATATTTTTGTTTTGTATTTGAAAAATGAAAAAAGTAACACTTTTTAAAAACAATTTTTTATTTGATGGATTTTATATATATTTTTTAATTATTTTTTGTGTGGATGAGGATTTCGAGGAAAAAAATTATCTGTAAAACCAAACAAATTTTTACATGCCTTTTGGTTTCTCGTAAACAAATTCATTTTTTAACTAAAATGTGTATTGATTTTTTTATTCCTATTTTTAAAATACTGAAAGCAGGAAAGGTATGAAAATTTTTCACTTTTTTTTTGTTAAACTTTAATTGATATACTTGCCTTTTGTGCAAAATTATAAGATAATGGCTGAGTTATTAAAGCTATGTTTCAGTAGGATATCAGAAGTGTTTAAAATAAAGTAATTTGTAAATGCATTATTAATTGACTCTGAAAGCTAAAGAAAAATGCATATTTTGTTGTTAATAAGTGTAGTGGTGAAAGATTTATAGAAATAATACATATTATATAAAAATAATTTCCAATATTGTATGCAAATTTGATATAAATCACCATACAATAACATTAAAGCCAATAAATTTTTAATATTTTCTATGTTCAGTAAAACTTGTTTTTGAGTAGTAGATTTGGACCACATAAAAAAGCTCAAAAAAGCCAACAAAATTAAGAAATTTCATGCATATTTAATGTAACAAATAATTTTGTCACCACACTACAGAAACTTTTTTTTTTTGCAGCACAGTGGGACCACATAAAAAAAGTGATGCTTAGAAAACACATAAATTATTTACAAAATACATGAAAAAGTGTTTCTGAACAAAATAAATAATTAAATTACACATGGAAACATTGTACAAATATCTAATTTCTCATTGTATACATGGAGAGGTTTTTAAAATGCCCATACATAATTCACTCCTACTCATTGTTGGTTTAAATTGCTTTCATCACTTGAAGATACAATTTCAATTGATTAATTTTTTTGGTACCATAAAGTCAGTTATAATTTTTTGTGATGATGGTCAGTTAGTCAGTTGCTTGTAAATGTGTTTTGAAGTGTACACTGCTAGAAAACATTATAGTGGTTGCCAACACTGTTGAAATTTATATACTGCATAAAAAAAGTCACATAAATATGAAATTGCATAAGAAAAGACCACACACAAAAACAGCTTTTGCTGTAGTTTGCCTTATATTTCTAATTTTTTCATTTTTTAAAAATAAATAGCAGTTCTACATTTATTTCTCTCTTTTCTTTCTTTATAATAGTTTTTGTAGATGGATACTTTGAAAGATTTCTTTTAGTCTGTTATTGATTAAAAAATGACTGTTTAAGATTTAATGTATTGAAAATTTTAAATGAATTTTATGCATTATCTGTTTTAGGTAGAAAGTAACGTTCATGCTGAATTCGAATTGGAGCATCTACTTATTGAAGGTAATCTTTAGGGTGTAATTTTGTTGAGAGATTTTCTCCCCCCCCCCTTCTTTTTGAAGTAAAGAAAAAATTTATTTATGTGGACTAATTTTAATATTTTACTCAAGCATTAGGTTTTTTTCTGTCATAAAATAATAGAAAATTTTTCAAAAAATAGTTGATAAAAATTTAATTTATTATTCTATGTATTTTAATCAGAATAAAACTTATTCCTTTAAAAGATGTATGCATAAAGCTGGTGATGACAATTGAAATTTTCTAGGAACAAAAGTTAACCAACTTTACCAGAAAATTTTTTTAGAAGAATAAGTTTTAGTTTTTAAATAAATTTGCTTGTTTTTATGCAAAAGCAGAAGTAGAATGATATGTTAAATTCATAGTTTATTTTAGTTTGTCAGAAAATTGATAAAAATCCAATATATATTTTTTAAATGCAAATTTTATGGAAAATTTCACTGTGTATCTCATTAAATATAAATTGTTTGGATATCTGTAATGAAGTTGACTATATTTCACTGCTGTTAGGTGTTAAGAAAAGAAATTATTTCATGAAACACATAAAAAATACTACACTTTTAAATTTTGCATACATTTAATACTATTATTCTTCCCAATTTTCCCCCTCATAAAATATTTTTTTTTTAAATTCAAAACTAAGACTTTTCTTTTCATAACACAACTTCAACCTACTCACTTATTATTTTCTTCCAGGTCATTGTTATGAACAGTCATCAGGAAATCCACCCAGGGGGTTACAATTTACTTTGGGGACAAATACTCAACCAGATGTTGTTGATACAATAGTTATGGCTAATTTGGTAAGCATTTTATTGTGTTCTAATTCTGTAATGATTATTAGACATCTCAAATTCTTTTTTAACTTTAATCAAGATATTTATTACTAAGTATGAAAAGTAAATTTTCTGTATGTGATAAAAATTCATATTTCAGTAGATTAATTTTAAAAATTGGGAAGCTAAAAATAAACTTTTTTAATGTATTATAATGTTAGTGAAATGTTTTTTGTTGTTTCACATCAGGTGTTCAACTTTATATTTTGCTTTAGAAAGTAATGAAATATTTTGTACTATTTTATGTTAAACAGTTATTTTAGTTTTATTGAAATGTTCATCAAATTAATAATACAAAATTAAAAGTTGTAAGAAAAATATTCTTGCGACAAAATTTAACTCAAAACTAATATTTTAGCAATGTTTTTCATAAATGTATTCAAAATTTAAATGAAGAAAATAATTAAATTTTTAAAAAAAAAATTATAATTTTTTAAAGCATTTAAAAAGTATAATAAATGTTAAAATTTAGAAAGTCATATGCTTATAGATACTGCTACAATGAGAATATTTTTTCAATAATAATTTCATCATATTGAATAAATATTCATATTTATTCTATAATATTTTCATTTGCAGGGCTATTTCCAACTCAAAGCTAATCCAGGAGCTTGGCATTTGAGTCTAAGACATGGCAGATCATCTCAAATATATGAAATTTCAGGGTTTGATATTTTAGTGTTCTTGAAATGCCTTGAATTATGCCTTTAATTTTATATGTTGTAAAAATAAGCTTATAAGTTTTAATTATTTAAATTCTTTTTTCACTGTAAATCTTTTTTTACAAAATAGGGAAGTGCTCGAGGAGAAGTTGAAATGTATATTTCTGTAATATGATATTGTAACATTACTCGTTTAAATATTAAAAACAATTTAATTTTGTAGGTTAATATATAAAGTACTTGGTTTTTGTATCATGTTTTTTGTTTTTGTTTATGATGTAAAAATGAAACAAATATTTTTCTATATATTTATGAGTAAGATTTAAAGTGAGATGATATGCATGAAATGTAATAAATCACTTTTATTTCAGAAGTGAAAATACTGAAACACCATCAGGTTCATCTGATTTAAAAATACTTATAAGTAATTTTAGGAGCCATATTATCAAAGTAAAGGTGAGAGATATGAAATTAATATATGTTTTCAGAGTATTAATATTTGAATTTTACTCTTTTTTTTACTTTCAACATAAATGTTTCAGGTTGCTAAGAAACCAGGTAAGCAGTTTGACGAACTCCTTTATGATGAAAATGAAACAAGTGGGGGAATTTGGAATAGCATTACTAGGTAAGTATTTTTTAGAAATGATTTTTTTCCCCTTTAAAGTTAGATAACCATTCATTCTGTAATTTAAGCCTAGTTTATAGTGGAATATTTTGTTTGTGTAGTCATGTTTCATTTTATGGTTGATTGATGTAAAAGAGGCATTACACCCTTTCTGTGAATAACGTTTTGCATGTTCGCGACTCACATTACTGTATTTCAATTTTACATTATCTTTTTTCCTTCTTCTGAATACTCTCAAATGAGACTATTTTATTGCAATTAATTTAATGTTTTTTCTCTTTATTGATTATCACAATTATTTAGTCAGGATTACCATTAATATTTATCAAATGTAATATATTTTGCAAAATTGAATATTGGTTTGTGATTTAAATGATTTTGTTAAAAAAAATATGTTTAAAAAATATTTCCTGCAAAATTATTTTTTATATTTCTTTTATATCCATTTGCTTTTCATTAAAAAACAATCACATATCTTGATTTCAGGAAAGATTAAAATTAATACTTTATTTTTGTCATTTTTTTTCTTTTGTATTTTCAAATTGTTTAGGTAAATGAAATTTTTATATTATTATAATTATCAAATAATTTTGTTGGAAAAAAATCTCTCGTCTACATTTATCAGAATATATTTCTGGTGTATTGAAAATGAAATGCTTTTAAGACATTTTTTAAAAAAGAACTCTCAAAGTGGTAGTAAAATTTCATAATTTATGTTTGTATTATACACTCATGGACAAAAAAATTAGCGCACCAAGAAGGAGTCGTCAAAATGAAACAAAATTTTACATATGTAATGACTACTTTGATGCAAGTAAATGATTAGAAAATCAAGGCAGAAGGATCATTTATTTCAGAGAAAAAGGCAAAAGAACAGAGGATTTAAGAACAGAAGACCTGTTGAACCCCTCTAGCACGAATGCATGATGCAATACGATTGGATATTGAGGCATACAAGTTCTGTATAATGTCTTGAGACATTTCGTTCCATATTTGTTGTAACCTTGCCTCTAGTTCGTTGAAACTCGTGGGATACCCAACTTGCTGTCCCAAATAATCCCAGATATGCTCAATTGGAAACAAATCTGGAGCCAAGGAAAGGTAGTAACAGTGCGGAGACAGTCTTGTGACACCCTTGCCGAGTGAGGCCGAGCATTGTCTTGTTGAAAAATGGCTCCTGGGAGCCATTGCATGAGTAGCAACACATGTGGTTGCAGGATGTCATGGACATACTGCTGGGCTGTCATTTCACAGCTCAATACTAGGGGTGACCATGTATTGTAGGCAATGGCACCCTATACCATCACACCAGCTACGGGAGTTGCTATAAAGCAAAGGCAGGATGAGGCGTTCACCACAAAATCTCCACACACAAACACGATTGTCATCATTGCTGAGATTGAATCTGGATTCGTCGCTAAAGACGACCTGGTTCCATTTCGCTGCAGTCCAAATGGAGGCGTCGATGAGTGGGCGTCAAGGACAGCACACGTAATGGGCGCCGCGATCCCAAAAGTCCTTCAGCCAGGCGCTTTTGTATGGTTCAAGAAGACACAGGGGCCCCTAGTGAAGGTGCTACCTGTGCCTGGATGGGGACCGATGAAGCAGTTGGCTGTATGCGTGCATTTTTTAGGATGTGTCTGTCTTGACGACTGGTCTGTCGAGGGCGTCCTGAGCCTGGTCTTTGTGTAAATGACATCTCTCGGATCCACAGGTCCCAACACCTCCTCATAACACAATCAGAGCGGCCTAATTGATGAGCTACTTGCCTAGCTCACCACCCAGCTTCCATCATGCCGATGATTCTCTCCCTCTCAAACTGCGACAGCTGCTCATATTGTCTTCGAAAACGGTGTAATGGCATGTTTGCCTCAGCACTTCCTTCGTAAACGATTCAGCACACTCAAACAAGCTTTGGTTACCTGTTTTATACTCCACAGAGAATGACGTTAAACACCCTCTACCGGCTATTTGTAATGCGCAATCACGCTACATTTCTAATTATTTGCATATCTCCCCGACATGTACCTTAATGCCAAGTTTCATTATGATCCCGCAATGATTTCCTGTTGCGCTAATTTTTTTGTCCATCAGTGTATATGTCTATACATCTTATTTAATATTTTCTTTTTTTGTTATTTTTAAAAATTCATTTTTTTTTAATATCTTTGTTATTTAAACAGAAAAAAGCCCTTTCTTTTCATTACCTATCCAAATAAATATACAATATTTTGTTTCTTAACTCCTTAACTGTCAATTAAAAATTATGCATTACACCTCCAGTGCCACAGTCTTTCACTTAAGCATGCATATATGGTATAATTGGGAAAAGAAAAGGCATGAATAGACAAATCCTCCTCTGAAATAAGTAAATCCTCTGCAGTCGCAGTCATTTTATTTCATTCCAAAGCCTTCAAAATAGTTTTACGGATAGGAGTGCAATGAAAAGGATGGTAATTTGGATAGACTCTTGCATATGTCATGGGCAATTAACGCACTGACTGTGTGAAGGGTGTATAAATGCCAACAATAGTTAAGAGGTTAAAGACTAAAAGCTTTGAAATTCTGATTTTGGGATTATCAGCTATTCATATTAAAAGCTTCTATTTTTTCATTTGTAATAATTCCTTATCAAAACTGTTTAAATTTTATTATGTAGATTTTTTTTAAAACAAAAAAGATTTGAAAAATATTTTTGTGCTTTTGAACATTGATGCATTAAATCTTAAATTTTGTTTGAAGTTTGGACAAATTAGTGCAAAAGTTAACATAAAACTTAAAACTATTGTTTTTGTGTTTATTTTCTGTTTTTTTTAATACACTTTCTTAGAAATAGTATTTCAGGTATGAAATTGATTTCTTAAAAAATATTTTATATGAATATGTAGTTGTATTTTTCAGCAAAGTTGGTATGTATGGATATTTCAAATCTTCAGTGAATATTAAAACGAATTATTTTATATAAATTTGCAAAGATTTGTTCAAAGAGAAAATTATTAATTCAATAACTTTCCTGTTGATAATTTTCTCCTGTATGACAAAAAAAGTTTTTCCTGCAGCATTTATGAATTTTTATATTCATATAAACAGTTTTAAATCCATAAACTAAATTGTTTTGTGCTTATTTTAAAAATCAACATTAAACTATATTAAAGTATGAGATATTTAAGGCACTCACACACACAGTGAAATCAAACCATTTTAATTAATCTGCATTACCTGCATTTAGTGATTCTTGTTATGATTTCTTTTTTCATCACACAAAAATTTTTCTCCACTTTCAAAATATTTTTAAACATGTATTAAAATTTCTCTGTTGTTTTGACACATATTTTGCGTAAAATGGAACAAAATTATCTGAAATTCGATGACATCATATGAGCAATTCAAGGCTCATGCTTGCTTTTTTAGTTGTTTATATTTATTTTAAGCAATTTAGGTACTAATTTTGACCAATTAAAATAGAAATTAATAATAGTTTTCTTCAAATAATCTTTTTTTCGTATCCAATATTTTATCAAGCATGCATTTCTTATAAAAATAATTTTTGTGCTAGAGTACATTATCTTGTTAATTCTCGTAGGATTTGTAACAGTTTGAGTGCAGTTAATAAATATTGCTTGCTATTATTGCATTTAAGCCTTAGCTCCAGATATAAAAATTCGAAGTTTCTTAAGACAGGTGGGATTAATCACAAAGTACTTGACTGATTTGCTTTTGATGCCCTGAATAACAACATGTATTTATTTAGATATATTAGATAAAAAATGAGGTACATATTTTATTATTACAGCAGTTGATGCTTATTTTTTGAACCATTTGTATCATGAAATAATTTTATTGTGGGCCATTTGTAATTGAATAGTATAATTACTTTGGTATTGACATGTAAATTTTGAAGTACATGCATTGGTTTTGGAACATATGTTTAAGTTCTTGACTGAGCTGGAATGGGTCTGTAGCTTCTTTTTAAAAGAAAATATTTATAAGATTGTATAGAATTGTTATCCTTGATCTCTTCTAATAGGTAACAGAGAAATTTTGTTAGAGTGGATTTGCTTAATAATCTAAATTTTTTTAAGATAACTCCTCTCCCTCCCCCCTTTATAGGCTGTTACAGCCTGGTTAATAAAACTCAGTTCCATCTAAAATCATGTGGAAATAAAAAAAAGTGCTGCTTCTTGTTAAAGTTGAGTGATGTCACCAATTTAATACATTAGCATATAGAATTAGGTGCTTCCTCTGGAACCTAATAACGTATTCGTTATCAGTTGCTATTATATTGCTCTTAAATAAACCAAACTACATCTAAATGTATTTAAATTGTCATTAGTTTTTATATACTCTTGGTGATAAAATATGTGTTTCTTTTGTATTTGAATTTGCTCTTATAATTTTCAAAATATTTTTGGTTACTTCAGTTTTTTAAATTTTGCTGTTCATTTTTAATGAAACTTTTAATTGCATTTCATTTTTGGTTTTGAAATAATTTCTTTAGTAGGGAACAGTTATTTGAATTTTTGGTTAGTTCCTTTCTTCAATATTTTGAAACTCAAATTTTATTCAGATTTTAATTGGAAAGTACATCTTGATATATTTATCTTAGATTTTAAAGTTTTCCATTTCCATGCAAAATAATAATTCCTCAGGTGAAAAACAATGAAGCTTTTGGAATGTTGTTAGGACAAAGTCTTCTTTTTTAGATCTTCTTTGTATGTTTTCACCATTAAGGAATTTTGTAGTAAGCTGGATTATAATAAAATTCCAAATCCAAATTTTGTCCCTTTCTTTAATTTGTGAAAGCAGTTTATATTTTGATTAAAAATTCTTAAACCTGAATATATGAACTACTCTCATTATGTGTAATATTGCATTTAGTTTTTTATTATTGTCTCTGAATTTAGATAGACGTGAAAATTGTTGGTTCGTAAAATGAGCATCTTCTGTAAAATTCCTGCATATATCTAACTCGCTTTATAGTTGCATTGCATGATCTAGAGTTAGATGTTTTGCATGTGAATTGATTTTGGTAACACAATTGTGTTTTCCTTTTTTCCTTTTCTGTTTTTGCAAGCAGCATGCCTATCATTGGTGGGATAGTCGAGGAATGGAGAACATTATGGCGTGAAGTTACAAGGTATCTACCAAAACACTTTGCTGTGTACCTGTGTTAAATTACTATTTTTTAATGAACTACACTTATTGAAAAAGTTTTTGATTTTTTGATTTATTTATTTTTTATTTTCTTACAGCACTTTCTCTGGAAACAAAAGTGATATGGAAAATGGTGATGATAAAATTAATATATTCTCCCTAGCTTCAGGCCATCTCTACGAAAGACTTTTGAGGTAAACATTGTTTTATAATTTTGTATAATTTCATAAAAATAATAGGTATGATAAAAATGAAGTTGTGTTATTGTCTTACAGTTATTGCTACATACATATATTTTTTATGCAATATTTTGTAATTATAGTCATCTTAAGTGACCTATGATCTATTGTAATATCAAGAATGATGTAGCAGACTTTTTTGATGCATGTAACAATGTCTTGTGGTTTTGATATATATATGCTAGTGACATTGGTTGATTATATTAGCAACAATGGACAATAGCAATTCTTAATTGGAATGAATTTTTTTTAAAATACTCATATAAAAGATCTTACATTTTTTTCATAAAGTGAAATTATTTTAGAATTTTGTCTGTTTTTAGAAATTTTGATTAAGAAATACCAATTTTTTTCCCTTTCAATATTATTAAGATTAATGATTTCATTATCAAAAATTCTATCTAGAATAAATATCTTCAATTTGATTTCTTTTTTTTTTAAATTGTTTATTTTCTTCATATTTTTTTTAAAATGTAAGATGAGAAGCAATCATTTCTGAATTGTCATAACTCTTATAATTCTATGTATAGTATTGTCCCTCCCACCCTTTCTTTTTTATGTGCATTATTAGGCATGGGATGTTTTGTTTTTTTGGCTGTTTTATTTTTTGTTAATGATTGCTAAAAAAGAGTGATAGATGCTTTATGCTTAAAAAAATTTTCTGTGAAGTTTTGAAAAAAAAAACATGTTGATTATTTATTGCATAAGAAAGTGCTAACCATGCATTTTGTAAACATCTTTTTTTAAAAAAAAACTTTTAATTTTTAATGAATGTTTATTTTATGCATTTCATTCATTATATTATACTTTTTATGTTTGAATGCTGTATATCCATGCATTATTTTGTGTGAAAAAGAATACATGAATTGTAATTAAAAATTGTACAATGTTAAAACTAGCCCCTTTTTTAAAAGATTAAAATTTGTTTGCTTTTAAAGTATTAACAATTTAATTTAATTTACTGACTAAAGCAATGAAAGACATTTTAAGGTTTTATAATTTGTCTCATTATCATCAAATGTAATTTGTCTGATTAGCATTTTCTTCAGCATTTTTGTTTGCTTATTCGGGAAAGTTATAGGAAGATAATTGGTATGTTCCTAATTTCAAACTGCAACTGAAAATTCTACTAACAGTATGACTGCTTGGGATTTCTTTATAAATGAGAAACAGGTTTGAGAATAGAGGAAAAAACATTGAAGTAGGGAATATGTAAAAAAAAAGGCATATGGTTGTTGGTCTGTGTTTTATGCCCTGGAGGAAAAATTTGCACACATAATGATCATATGCATTCAGACATCCGAAAGAGTGTATGAGAATTCTACGAACTATTTGAAGCTTGGATTCAGACACTGATTTTGAAGGGTTTATGTGACTTTTTTTTCTTTTTACCTAAAGACTGCATTCAAAACATTAAAAAAGTTAAAGGATTTAAATCACTTTCATATGGCCAATGGGAAAATAATGGTTTTACCTAAACTATGTTTTCCTGAGAATAGCGAATCTGTATATTAGGAGATCCCTGTGTTTTTACTTTAAAAAATTTCCCAAAACTTCTTGGCTTATATGGAAATATATTGTATCACTCCAAATAAAATTTATTCAATAAAGTACTTCACATGATATTTTTAATATTGAAGATTCTAACCATTTGCAACGAAGTCCGTTTGTTATCAAATCTTGTTCTTTTTTCAATGGGACTGTGGATTGGTATTTTTACCATTGCAGACCTAGAACATTCCCCATGAGCTGGTATCACTTTTTAGTGTGGCATAAATAGGAGATACTGATTGCTGCTAGCAATTTTGATGCTCAGTTTTCTTCCCAGAGGGAAGCACCTGAGCTCTGATGATGTAAACTTGTTCTAGGAATTTAATTTTGTTGAGAACACACAAGCCAAACAAATACTCAAGGAATCATTTACATACTGCATAATCATACAACATGGACGCTGTCGATTTTCTGCATCAGGAAAATCAACCGACTTGGACCAAGGTCAAACCCACAACCTTAGGCATACAAAGCTAGCATCGAACCAAATATGCCACCCAGTTGGTTGTGTTATCAAATATGTGCAAATGTGTGTCGTATCTGAACTTCATCCAGTTAGCTGGCAATATTAACTAGGGTTTATTTTAAGGGTCGGGCTCATAATGTGAACATTTTGAAAAATCATGATATGCCTTTATTTCCAAGCAAATGTGGTTTATGTAGGATTTTTATATCATATTTTTGTATGGTTAAGAATTTGTAAGCAAACTTAATATTCAGGTGGTATGAATATTTCCTTATCAATCATTCAATAATCATTGAATAATAATTGTACAAAGTATATTTAATAGTAAATTGATTATTTATTGTTTGTTAATAAAAGATTGGGTGCATGTTTACACATTTCATAACATACTTATTTTAAGTCTTATTTGATTTGTATTTCTAAATTATTTTTAATGTAAATTTATTTATTTGAAATTTTTAAAAATAATATGTTAAATTTTAATAAAACTATATTTTTACTTTTTAGAATAATGATGTTGAGTGTTTTGAAAAACACTAAAACTCCTGTGAAGTTTTGGTTTCTGAAAAATTTCTTATCACCAACATTTAAAGTGAGTATATCATGATGATTACTTATATAGACAAGAGAAAAAATAGCCATTTATATTTAAAAAACCAACCGTATATCTTACACTGTTTATTCAATTTACAAAGGCTTAAAATTTTTTGCTGTGTGTTGTTACTTATAATTAAATAGTGGAATTTTAATTTTTTAAAGTAAATGGTTATAGAAATAATGTAATGTAAATAGTATAGTCATTAATTATTTTTTATTGTATGAATAGCAATAAAACATGCTTAGTAATAATTTTTCTATGATATAAATTTTTTTTATGTGTCTTCTTAACATATATTGCTTATGCATGCTAATTGTGCATTTGTGAATAAAAAAATACAGTAATTAATATTTTTGAAATAATTTTTCTCTTTTAAATCAGTAAAGTGCAAAATTTTAAATTGTAAGTTTTAAAAATTATACAATTAGAATCTCATGATCTATACTTCCAGTTCTGTAAGTAAAAATTTTAGACAAATCAATTTGAAAATCTCTCTAATTGAATTAAAATTAAAGCCATTTTTTATTCTTTCAGGATTTTCTTCCTGTTATGGCTAAAAAATATGGATTTGAATATGAATTAGTACAATATAAATGGCCTAGATGGTTGAATCAACAAAGTGAAAAACAACGAATTATTTGGGGGTAAGTTATAAACAACTTATGCATCTTTTGGAGTTTATTTTCTATAAAATAGATGTTTGTTCTATGTACTATAAATGACGTACTAATTGTTTGAACTTTTGAGTTAATTTTTTGAAGTGCAATTTTAAAAATTCATTTTTAAATTTTATTTCTCCAAAAATTAGGTACAAAATTTTGTTCCTTGATGTGCTGTTTCCTCTTGATGTCAAAAAAATTATATTTGTTGATGCAGATCAGGTGTGCATTAGTTAAATTTTCTTTCCTAAAATAACTAAACTTCAACTTTTTTTTCTTCTGTGATTTAAAAAGTTGCTAGAGTTCTTTTTTTTTAAAAAAAATTTAAACTTTTTTATTTATTTATTTAAAATGATGAGATGCAATATTAATATGAAAGAGGGTATTAAATGATTTTAAATTCTTCATTACTTTATGCCAAAAAAGGGGAGGTTTTATATTTTTTGTGAATTTATTCTTGAACTGTTTTATTATTGTTGCATTTTTATTATATATCTATGACGGATAAAATTATTAATTTTTATACTTTTGTTTTTTCAATTCAGGTTGTCCGAGCTGACATGAAAGAATTGGTTGATTTGGATTTGATGGGTGCACCTTATGGATATACTCCTTTCTGTGATGGTCGTAAAGATATGGATGGTTACAGGTATACTCTTTTGTGAACTTAGAAAATTTTCTGTGATTCTTGCTTATATGTTCCTCCTTGATCTTCTAAATGCTTGTAGCATATTTTTCTGCATTTGATTCAGCTTTTTATTAATTATATATATATATATATATATGCATTTGTGTAGAAATTATTCAATTTAAAAATTGTTAGAACATTGTAAATATTTGTATTATTTTTTAAAAATTGTTAGATTTCAAAAGTTCTATTGGGTTAAAAAGTTTTGAAGTGAGAATATTTATAGGTTTTCCTCTTATACTATTTTCAACTTTACTTTTTTTATTCAATGTAATTTTTCTCACTGTTTAACCACTAATGAGATTCAGTATTCAAGTTCCAAATATTGCTTTATGATGCTTAACTTGTATTTTCCGGGGGGCTTTTTTAAAGATCATGTGTAATTTGATTGTATATATTTATTTTATTTTCAGTTAAATGAAAGATATTGTTAATGATAGACACAATAATTAATTTCTTACTGCAATATACCAGCTATGAATAATTGATATATTTAAGTTAAACAGATTTGATTTAGCATGGACCCATTGTTATGTGAATTGGTTGCAGTATTAGAGAGACTCTTTATGAAATTGAAAAAATCAATAATATGGAAATATTTTATCGCCAATTGTTCTCTGTAAGGATCATTTGCTGATGTAATATTAATATACCTGACTAAAAGAGCCATTGTCTAATTAATAGTTTAGCCTTACTATTGCATTATTTTTCTTTAATATTTTGATTGCTTAGGTTCGATGTCTGAAACTAATTTTAGTCAATGATTTACCCATTGTGTAGAAAGTTCGTTCATATATTAAATTTGTTGAGGCTTAATGTTCTGATGTGGGTGTGGTATGGAAGTTTGAAGAGAGGTAAGCCTACTCAAATATCCTCTTTTCACTTATCTGGGATTCAAAATACATGACCTTTTGCCTTGTGTCACTTCAGAATGGACATTATTAAACAATCAATCAAACATTTTGTTATAAAATTTATATTTTCTTATTGCAAATTATCAAAAATATCAGAGTGTTTACTTGAATTAATAATAAAACAGTGTTTGAATTATTTATGTTAAAAATATAAGTAATTATTTGTTATTTTATTGTTTTGTATTTAATGTACAAAATATTTTAGGTTTTGGAAATCTGGTTATTGGGCATCTCATTTAGGATCAAGAAAATATCACATTAGGTTTGTATATTATTATATTTGAAGAATATTGATATCCTTCATTAACAAAGACTTTTTGTCAGATGTCTATTAAAATAATTATATAGCTAAAACTACATATTTGCTATAAGTTTATATTGATAAATTGCATTTTTATACTGTTTTTTAAAAAATTAGTAGGTCTTAAATATGTTTAGGAATATTATAATAGCAATCACACATTTGTAAAAAAAAGTTTCTCACTCAATAACATTCATTTGAAAAATTACTTTTTACTGTCATTTAAATATGTAGTATAGAGCTTTTATAAATTATGCGTTTAATGATATATTTTGTAAAAAAAATCATGCTTACAAAAATCTATTAAATAATTCTTTTAGTGCATTGTATGTGGTTGATTTGAAAAAGTTTAGAAGAATAGCTGCTGGCGATCGTCTTCGAGGGCAATATCAAGGATTAAGTCAGGATCCAAACAGTCTTTCAAATTTAGATCAAGTAAGTGAACTATTCTTAGTGTCAACTTTATTAAAAATATTTTTTCCAATCCTGTGGTTATTTGTACAGTTTCAAAAAATTCATTGTTTGTGTATTTTTTCTTTCTTAATTCATGATGACCCCTTTTAAATTGTAAAGCTGTAGACATTATAAACTAGATCCAAATTATAATTTAGTGAAAAGGAGGAACATTTTGCAATTGAAATTTTCTTTTGACATTTCTGTCTTATATATATATATATATGTGTTACAATTAAGGATAAGGGTTATTATAACACACACACACACATATATATGACAATTAAAGATAAGGATTATTATTTACAAATTAATGATATGAGTAAATTAAATTAAGTTGCTTTCTGATTATTCACTTCTGTAATATTTGTGCATTTTGGCTTTTTTTTAAGTTAACATGCACTATGATGTGCATACTTGAGTACAAAGAAATTCATACACTGTAATTATTACTATCCAGATTACTTTTTTTGAAGTTAGATTCATTATGAGTATAGTATTAAGACTATACGCGTGGGCTTGGTGAAGGAAAAAAATGTTGGATCCTTTTCCTAAAATATGTTTAATCCTACAATGGAGAATGAAGAATTCATATTTTATAAAGTTGTACTCTTAAATGCTACTTTAAAAACTACAAGCTAGTATTGGGAATGCATTAGGAAACTGACTTCAGTACAGCTGTTTGTCCTCTGCAAATGAGTTAAAATTTAGATAAATTTTGAAGTTGAACAGTGCGAGTTTCACTCTTATTTTTGTTTCTCTTTGAGTATAATTTTGTTAAATGCACTATAAAACTGAAGTGAACTGCTTTTACTAATTTTATACATTATGCTGTTCATAAGTTTGAATAAAAAAAAGAGTTTTTATTCATAATCCTTTGAATGCATTTAACTTTCAAATTTTGAGTCTAACTACATCAGTTATTATAAGTTGTATTCATTTCTGAGATTACTTAAGTAGAAAATGTTTGTTTATATTATTATAAGAGCAGTTCTAAAATACCTTTGTAAGTATTTGAACTTTAATAATTTTATTCGAAGATATTATTTATTATGATTATTCTAATACATTTTTAAAAGTAATTAGTTATAATCTGTGTAAATATAATTTTAGGATTTGCCAAATAACATGATTCATCAAGTAAGCATAATGTCCCTTCCTCAAGAGTGGTTATGGTGTGAAACATGGTGTTCTGATGATACAAAACAGTATGCAAAAACTATAGATTTGGTAGGTATACTTTTTATTTTTAGGTTCTTTTTTATTGTAAAATTTATATTTATTTCCAGTTAACATTTTTGTATGTCTTTAATAATTTATTTTTAATTTTATTTGCAAGAGGAAGAAGAAAAATGTTCATATTAAACAATGATAAAATAGAATTTGAATATTTACTATGTATCAGATTTTTAATTGGGAGACCCAAGATTTTATTTCCATTTTTAAAAAATTACAATTTTTTTTATGACTATCCTAATTTTTTTAAAAATCGGAGTTTACTTTTACACTGCAAAAATTAGGTGATCACACAGCATGAAATCTATGCATTTTCATTATAAAAGGAGATATGTGTGTGTGCAAAGAATTTGCAATTTCTTAAAGGCTTTCTTTTTTCACTGTCTCGGTAATAATGTGCAGTTCAGGTTGTTTTTTTTTTGCCTCATATGGTAATAGCAGATATCACTATTATTACTGTGTGTATTATTTTTGTTTTGCTATAATGCTTCATTTGATTAGTCAATATTAAAAATTCAAAAAGCTATTGAATTTTTTATGTATTTTTTATTTGTCATTATTTAATCCCAGTACTTTTCCAGAAGTATTAATAGTTTTAATATGTTCTTGTAATATAAATAGTCCCTGTATGGATTTCATTCCTTATTACTTTTATCCATAATACAGTGAAATTTAATAATGGAATTATAAGTATAATCTTTTTTTAATAATTTTTGTTATAACTATTCTATTGTAAATTTTGCCTTATGTTGACAGTGTAACAATCCCAAAACAAAAGAATCCAAATTGGCTAGTGCTATGCGTATTATTCCTGAATGGAAGGATTATGATGCTGAAATCAAACAATTATACAAAGATTATGAGAATAACAAAATTGAACCATCAGAAAAAGAGAACAAAAAGACAGGTAATTTTTTAAATAATTGAATAAATATAAATAAAATTTCAAGAAAATGTTCACTCATTTTTCTATTTTTCAAAATATATTGATAAATGCTATTTTGTATCACATTTGTATTAAATTTTTTTAGTTAAATTTGTTAGTTTAATTGGTTTAAAAACTATTTCCTTCTTTTTTCTCTTTTTCATTTGAAGTTTTGATTGCTATTGTTTTTCAAAGTAAACTATAATTGCTTGTCTTATATGTGTAAATTGCATGTATTTTTTTCATTTCAGCAATTCTTTCATATTATGGATATATCCATGTATTCTTCCTCCTTTTTTATAAAATTATCTAAAATGTACTTATTCTATTGTATTGTATATGTTTAAGAATATATAATTAATGGTTTTTTTTTTTGCAGATCAACATGAGGAATTATGATAAAAGAACTACTAAAGTTTTGTACTGAAGTGATATTAGGAATAAATTTTTTAAGTTAAATTTGTGTTATATGTGTTTAATTTTCGTCATCGATCCTAAAACAGGATTTATGTTTTAAGTGCAGGAAATTTTGAATAGTTTTCAAATATGTTAGGTTAAATTCTGGCTTTCTTTTATTTTCTCTATATATGTTCTATAGTTGGTGCTTAAATTACCCAATTTTAACAATGTATGATTCTGCTAAAACCTACAGAAGTGAATTACTTGCTTAAGTTAAATTTTCTTAAAGAATATGTACGAGAGTCACAGTAATCAGTAACTGAAATATGTGTAAACAGTTTCAAAGAATGGAAAAGGAAAATTCAAAATGAAGAGTGTAGTTTTTTTTAAAGCAAAATTAGGACAGTGATAATCAGAAGAATATTGTAAAATATTAATCTTCATAATATTTGTATAAATTTTGTCTTTAAGATATTGATTTCTATTGTGTGTATAAATTTGTATGTACAAATAGCATATAAAATGAAAAATGAATGAAGGAGTTATGATGCATCTGTGTATAAAATTAAATATATTTGTTTTATTATTGAGAAATCTTGTCGAAATTTTCATCACAAGAAAAGATGTAAACACAAATTATTAAATTAAAAATAACTTTAAGATGAATCTCATTAGATTTAATGTACAATAATACCTCTACTTACGTTAATTCAGAAGTACGTGATTTTCAAATCTCGTAGGTTCGTCTTTTAATGGTGAAAAAAAAAACTCAGGCAAAATCATTGCCAGAACCTAATGAAATTAGTAATTTGATTGATGAAGCTGTTTATCTTGCCTGGAAAATAAATTCAGTGATGGATAGTGATAATGTTCAAGAAATGCTGGATTCCTACAGTCAGGAGCTGACAATGGACTAAATTCATGACGGTCACATGATAATATAAACACGTGTTCTACATTGAATTCAAAACGGACAATAAACTAGCTTGTACTTTTTATTCTATTTGTAAAACTTAAGTAAAATTTCAAATTGCATAATTGGGTAAAGATGCTTAAGAGTTATAAAAAGAAATTTCTGCAAAAAGATTTTAAAATTAAAGAAAAAAGTCTTGTTTTATACATGTACTTTTAAATAAAGTGTCAAATATTAATTTTATAAAAAAAAGTTTCTGTAAAAAGTGTAGTTTGGCAACAATGAAGTGCATGAACTGATTTGCTGAAAATAGATAATTGCATTTATCGTGACTATGACGTCACATGTGTTTTTGAACTTGATTGGCAAAAAACACGTGGTTTAAAATTACGTGATTATGACGTCACATGAATTTAGTCCATTGATGAACTCATGGAAAGGCAAGAGTAAGATGTTGAAGAACTTATCTTTACATCCAGTTCAATCAAAAGGTCGAATGAAGGTATGTAATTTGACAGGCCTCAATTCAATTGGAGAAAAAAATTACAAATTTTGTGGAATATATAGACTCTTATGACGAGTTTCCAACAAAACAAGAAAAAAAAATAATTATTTGCATGATACAAAGTAAATTTTGGGAGAGAAAAAAAATCTTTGAGCCAGCAGACTACTTGTTACATTTTTTGAAACCTTCTATTTCCAATTAACTTTGGTTTGTGATTTTGTATTTGTGTTATCAAAGATTTTATTAAACATTTTTTTTTTACTAAATTATTATTTTCTTTCAATTCTGGCCCTAACTAAAAGTAATTTAAATGCATTTATATGTGAAATTATATCTAGACTTACTCAGTTATGATACAGTCCCACCTATCGCGTAAGTTCGGTGTATTACTGTATGCATAAAGTTTTTTATTTTATTTTTTTAATAGGATTTTATTAAACTAAACACATTTCTCTTTACTTAATATCTTTTGATTCTCAGTAACAAAAATAAATTACACCTTTTGAAATATTTTATTTGTGCTTTATAGCCATTAGTACATAAGCAAATCCCATCAGCTAACTGCTTAATTACAAGTATACTACAACATTTTACAAATTATACAAATTGGTCAAAAATGAACTGATGCCGTCATACAAAAGAATTTTTAAAAATTATAACTAATGCTTTTATCTGAAAAAAGTTGAGGGAATTTGGATTTACTCATAAATTATTATTCCACACTCTTGTTAATTTAGAACTGTATAAATATTATTTCAATATTAAATACATTTATATTATTAAACACAAAGCTATAATTATTACATCTATTGAATACAAACTTAATCATACTAATAAAATACAACTTTTAACTTGTTGTATCTACTAAATAAAACCACACATTAAATAACACCAAAAATATATTTTTCACACAATGGATATTCAAATTGAAAATGAATGGCATTTACAATGACTTTTTATATGAAACATCAAAACATTATGAACTTTAACCTCACAACATATTAAAATCTACCACATAGTATGAAAAGACATTGGAAAGAGACTAGATGCTCTCAGTCATATCGTTGTTGACTTTTTAGGAATGCAGTATCTCCAATAAAAAATTTTACGGGTATTCAATAGTTAACTAACTTCTGTCTCATTTTTTTGATGACAAAAGAAGTGCCATCAGCACCATTTCTGTCTGCTTTCAATGCTTTCTTTTCCTTTCTTCTCTTGGTTATATAATTTTTCTGTATAAATATTTGGTAGTTATTTCAAAAGGAAGTTTAATATACAACTTAACACTTCTAGTAATATGGTGAACATTAAGTGTGTGACTGTAGTATTAATTTTTTGTAGCCAAGGAAAAAAAAATGGGGGCAAAAATAAATAATTATTTTTTCACATTTTATTTCCATGATAACATATCTATTTCAAATGTTATGTTTTTTTTACTGTAGGACAATATTTTAGTTCTGAGTATAAAGACTGTTTGAAAAAATTTAATATTTAATATATTAAATTAAGATAAGTGTAAATTTCACAGCAAAAGAAAAAGTATAAGATTTTTTTTAATGTTATTTTAAATTAATTATATTTAAGCAATTGAATTATTCCCCCTAATTTTCAAAATTGGATCAAAGTATAGGAATCATACTGAAACAAGAAAAAAATGTTAAATTTTGGCATTTAATTAAAAATATATCTGATGAATATTTATTTGCAGGGTATAAGTAATAAGGACACATATATGCCATGACTGGCTTAAATTTAAATTATTAAAGTTGGCATATAAAATTAATATCAACACCCCATTTTTTGCTACTTTTTGATTACACATTTATATAATCTTTTTTTTCTCATTAAACTTTTTAACTATTTTATAGGTAAGTAAAGGTTACAACTAAGTAAAAGTGCACAAATATATATATACATTAAAAAAGAATGGATATTTGAATCTTTGAAAATATTTAGAAAGCATTCCATATAACTACAAAAATTAATTTTAAGTACATTAATGTAAAACTTTAATTTTCTAAGCTCTACTAAGTAAATAGCAGTAATTGCTCAAAATACTTTGTAGTTTGTCAAAAACTTGTTTATAGCAAGAACTAACAGTCACAAAAAAGTTATTCATCCAGTTCATATATTCAAAAGCAGATATTTTTTATGTCATTGTCATTTAAAATGCTTCTCATAAATTGCTATTTATATTGTATTTGGAGAAAAACCAAAACTATTTGATGCATTGTTACTCTTTTGTCAAAACGTTCACTGTCAAGTTATATAGTAATCACTTTTAATAAACAATTTTGATTGGACTACAAGTTCCAGGGTTGGCAGACTAATAAAACCCATGTATGCAAAGTCATTTCAATCCAATAACATACTGTTACAAGCATATGATGCTAAGAGTAAGATTTCAATAACGTTAACTACAAAACGCTATCTAAATCGGAGGGGAAAAGGTACTTATTTTGAAGTATTTGAAAATTTTTATATCGTGCCCCATTTTTATAAAACCAAAAATTTTTTTTAAAAAACAAAAAATTACTAAAAATTAACCCCCCTTCCTGTTTCTTATCATTGATTACACATTTGTTGCATTTTTAAACAAGTCAGAATATGGCACATTGCAATGTTTTCCTTTAAGAAAACAATGTGAACAAATATCAATTCTGTTATCCTCCCAGTATCTATCAAGTGCATCATACACTTCGAGGAAACTTGATTTTACACTTCCCACTAAATCATCATCTTAATTACATTCATAAGCATTGACCCATGTCCTGCAAACTTGACATTTCACATAACAGCACCAGTAGTATTTACATTGACATCTGCTGAATGTTTCTGTTGTGAATGTTCTGTATCCTCGGCCGCAACACATGGAATCGCAACTGTCCGTTCCTGTTGATGTATTATTACAAAGCCTGTAAGAAGAAACAGTTTAATAATTAGAATTAGGGTAAATTAATAAAAAATAATGAAATGTTAGTGGATTATTTTAGGATCCTTGTACATATATATACTTTTAAGGGTCACCTCCTTGCATAATATTTTAAGTTCTTCATTAAATAGAATTATACTATATATAAGGAAAATCGTATAGTGTTAGTCATTACTAAAAATAATCAAGGCAGAAATTTAATTTGTCTTTGTTATTTTAAAGATATCTCTATATAGTCACCATCTACAGTTATACAATTCTCCCAGCATTTTTTGGTGGCTGCGGTAGCCTAGTGGCTATGGTAGTGAACCTGTGACCAGCGTGTCATGAGTTTGAGCCCTTGTGGTGCTGAAGATCCACTGTGTAAAGGGACTGATGCATATTGGCTTCAACGTCCTCCCATTGCCGTGGCATGGCAGTTAGGAGAGGGGTGCCAGTTCAGGTGTCATTCTCGTCACTTGACTGAAGCTCAATTTTACGAGGTATGTTGCCAATAGCCCTCGTGTTGCCTTATAGTGCGATGTTAGTGAACACTTCCCCTTTATTGATCTTTCAAAAGCCACATCACTGTAGAATTTGGCAGATTGCGGGGAAAACCATTACTCCACCTCTTGATTGACATTTTTTGTGTTGTCAAATCTCCAACTACAGAATGATTCTTTAATAATGAATTGGAAAAAAAGTTGCTTGGGGTAAGATCAGGAGAATAGGGTGTATGTGGCAAAGTTTAAAAAGTTCTGCAACCGTACCTCGAGATAAATTCGCAGTACATTATTGGCACAAAGAGGCTTTGTCTTTGGAGATGATAGCGCACCCTTTCTTGATCAAAACATCATGCAATTTGTTTAGTAACAAGCAATAGTGTTGGTCTGTTATTCTTCAGTTAGCATGTTCAGATGACTCCACGACAGACTCTTAAAAACAGAGCATGGCCTTCAATGCAGACTACTGCTCTTAAACTTCTTGGGGGGGGGGGAGAAGTTAAGTCACTTGTTTTTTTCTTTCCTTGCTCATCGTTTTGGTCTCTGGATCGTAATGGTAGATTCAAGATTCATGTATAATTACTAGGAACCAAAAAAAAATTTTTTCCCGTCGTACTTCGAAAGATTTAACATCTCTGTTGATAAGTGTCTCTGTGTTTGCTTCTGAAAAGGAGTCAGTAATTGTGGAAACCAGCATGCTGACAACTATAACATTTGCAGTTTTTCATGAATAGTTTTTTACACACTGCCATAACTAAGTTCAGTCTGATACATGAATGATCATTTCGATGGTTGTTCTGCGGTCTAGTAGAATAAAATCTTACAGTTTCTTCATTGTGGCAGAATTGTCCAGGAGTGATGGTCTTCCAATTCTCAGATCGTCAATGAGAGACTGTAGCCCAGTGGTGGCGAACCAATGGCACGCGACACAATGGTTTGGGCACGCCACCGATCAAAATGGTTTGCATTTTAGTTCAAAATAACAAAGTTCACTATGAAGTATTACGAACAGACTCGAGTGATCGGTCAGTTTTCAACGATTTTCTCAGTTCTAAGAATTATCAGAAATGCTCAAGTTTTTTACGCGTACCCTGATGTGACTTCCTTTAATAAACTGAACTTGTCCCAATTCGATTGGTTGTAAATTGAAAAATTTGAAATGCCATCGATTGATTTACAATCTAGTTCAATATGGATTCAAAAATTTGTTGAAAAACGGACGAAGTTGGAATTGAATGCAACAGAAATATTAACAAGCAATATGAGTAAAAATGCTAGTCATGAAATTTTAGAAACAAGGAATTTGTTTCCAAGACACATATAATAGTTTGAAGAAGCTGGGCCATGCTATCTTAACCATATTTTCATCTACCTGTGAGTCATTATTTTCAGAGATGAATAACATTAAAGACTTGCTTAGAAACCGTTTGGCAGATGACTCCAATTAAGCGTGCATTCTGCTAAAAGTAACATCTTACAATCCTAATATAAGTTATTTTTCATCTAATCTGAACACAACAGCACACACACTGTTACTTTAATTTGAATTACACGTATATAGCTAAAACATTTACTACTATAAAGTACAAAATGTAGTTTTTCGTAGTAAATAGTTTGGAGTTAGTAGTATTTAGTTTTGTAGCGATATCTTCTATATAAGACAGTAACAACCTCCACACCGTGGTGATCATTTTGGTGTTGTGGTTAAGTTACTCGGTTTCGGATCCAAAGGTCTCGGGTTCTGTCTTCAAGATAGAACACGTCAGTTTTATTATATTTTCCCAATAATCACAAGTCAAAATTATTTGACGGCACGCCTATACATCATTAAATATTTCTTTAGAAAAAATGGCACGTTGATCCATAACAGCTCGCCACCCCTACTGTAGCCTGTTTGAAAATTCGTTTTCTAACTCAACAGTATCATATGATGAGCTATATATATAACTTCTATATGCAGTCATTTTATCTCGATTTTGCCGAACACTGGAGCTTTTCAAATGAAGATAACATTGGGAGCCTCTATCTTCTCTATATTGCAGATTACTCTTAATCTACGGCTTCTCGTGTAACAAAATATAGTGAGCAATAATTACGTGAAATAAATTTCACCTCAATATTTGTTAGTTTTCATAGCTATTAAAATGCTATGAAATGCCCCTATGCGCATTGCATTTATAAGAAAATCCCCCTCCCCTTTTCCCATTTCAGCTCAGCAGAGCATATTATCTCGATAACAAAATATTACTTTTGTAATACTTCGAAAGTTATTTAATTGAAGAACAGGGAATATATTCGATTTCACGTGACAATCACTAAAATAATACGATTTGCCGCAGCTTAAATCTTCTGCATTTTCTGAGCACGCTTCTGAGGTTTGGTACAAAAAAAACTGTGACTTCTAGAGATCTTTATATAATTCTCTTGTAAGAAAATACGAGTTTGGAATCGTATTACTTGGTGGATTGATCGTCAGAAAAGATTCCTTCAATCTCATTACAATACCAAGCGGAAGAAGAGGCTTATTGTGCGGGTGACAATGTTAAGTAGCACTGCAACATCGAAAATTCTAAAGCAAAAATTAGGATCTTTGGTACAGCAATCTGTGAACACAATTTGACATCATCTGCAGGAGAGAATTTCAGTAAGGCGTTCATTGTAGAGATAACTTGTGACTGTATTTCACAGGTATATGTGGCTTCAATGGTGCATTGAATGCTGAACATAGACTAAGGAATCGCACAACATTGTTTTTTTCAGACGAACCGGTATCCTGCATACGTCAAGATGGTAGAGTCCGAGTCTGGTGGCACTGGGGAGGGAAGATCGCTCAACTCAGGCCTTTTCCATTGCCACATCATCCTTCATCTGGTACTACGGTTTGACGAGCAACGTTCTTTTCTCCAAGCCCCTTTCCTAGCCTCCCCTATTCACATTGTTGGTATACTTTTCAGCCACACAATAGTCGTTTTCACCCGAGTCGCCAGTGAACTTGTTTATTGACACTACACTGCTTGTGTGAAGGAGGAGATAAATTCCGTTCATACGAGGACACAAAGTTGACTAAAATAGAGTATCGTAGTTTTAGAAAAAAAAAAATTATGTTCAGATAAGAATCGAAGGCAAAATATTCGTTGGATGGAGGAAGTTGAGTTTCGACCTCTTTTAAAAAGAAAAATGTAACCGTCGGTTCTATCCACTTACATTGATGACTTATCCCATTCCGCAGTTTAGTTCCAGTATTCAATCTATCCTAAGCATCGTAGTCTGTTCTTATTTAGGAAATTTTTTTTGTATACGCTTTCTTTTAATCACCCAAACATCAAAGATATTAGTAATAGCATCAAGACGAGAGAGAGAGAGTTCACTATGACGCAAGTATGAAAAGGGAGGAAATTTTATATGCAGGGGAAAAAAACAGAATCAAAGCAGCAGCCACGGAACCACATTTGACACGGGTGAAACAAATATACATGACAGCGGTAGCCCAGTAGTCAACGTATCGGATCGTGGCTGGCATGTCATGAGTTCGAGCCCAGTACCACTAAAGACCCCGTATAGGGGAGCAATGCATGTTAAATCTGTTGATAGCTCAAACGTCACTCTTTTGGTGTGGTCTAGTAGTTAGGAGAGGGGGGTGCCAGCTCAGGTGTCGTCCTCGTGTCTTGACCATGGTTTAAAATTACGTGGTCCGTCGCCAAAAGACCTCGTGTAGCTGAACAGAGTGCGACTTTACTTTTCACTCATTCGAAACAAATATACATCCCTGACGTAAACAAAATGGTATAACTTTTGCTTGTAAATATGTTCAAATGTCTTTAATCATTCTTTTATATTCTTCTATAATACATTCTTTTAAAAAAAATGTTGCATGACAAATGCGTTGGATGACAGAAGATGACACCGCGTGGCATAATGGTGACGCCGACTCCAATTCCGAAGTCAGCTATGACAATGGGAGTGACGAATCATTTTCAAAAGATGACACTGATGGTTAGAGACATTGTAGGTTCATGTATGTACTTGAAAGTTTTTAATATTGGTAGAATAAGTTAATTATTAACTTTTTATTATTTTTCATTAAATTTTTTATAAAAATTTCTTAAGTATAGGATATTGATAAATCTTTTATTTTACACAATTTTTTTATTTTTTCTCAAAAACGTGTAGGGAATCGGAGGTGTGGCTGGGAATCGATGGCGGCTTAGATTCGAGTAAATACCGTAATCAAGTTCAAAATTTCAAATGCGTATAAAATATAAAATAATTATAAAGTAGAACGGCGTTTATTATCCGCAGTGTCAAATATTCGAACCAAAGTCCGGATACTTTTTCGAACAGTGCAATGCTCGACAGTTGTTTCGTGTGAGGCCAAAGTGACGGGAAACCCCAAGGGGAGGGATATTTGGGGAATTTCAGTTGTGTGATTTGGTAAACATCTGCGCGGAATATTAGGTCAGTTTGTTTCCAAGTGAGAAGGTGTATACGTGCTCTTTTGTTGAGTTTTGTTGATTTCAAATGCTAAACGATGGCGAGATTGTGACTTCCTTGCAAGAAGAATCCGACCCTGTTGATGATGAAACGGATGAAGACGAAGATAACAACAACGAAAGTAGCAAATCTGACGCGTTAACTGCGTTAGAGACAGCTATGGAGTGGTACAAACAACAATCAGAGTGCTGTCCTATTCAACTGCTGCTCAAGAGAATCAGAGACCTTGCAGCGAAAACACGAAGGTGTACAATGGTACAGCGAAAAATAAGTGATTTTCCTCAATCAAGGTGAAATTGCGACATTTTGCACCTATTTTGCTTTTTCTTCAAGCACGTTTCCCGCATGTGGTGATTTTCAATATTTGTGTAGTGTATACATGGTTTTCGGTTATCCGAACAATCGCGTAATGGTATCCGGTCCCAATTGATTCGGATAAACGACGTTCTACTGTATATATAAAATAATTATTCAGAAAAAAAATTATATACTATTCTTTAGCGTATATCAGGGAGAAAAGGTCCAAACCTCTTCCCATAGACTAACAATTTTTTTAATTTTTACCATAGAGATTACTACTCGACGCTTTGGTCTAAGTGTTTTTTTTTTAGAATGTAACCCCCCACTCCCTTATAAGAGAAATCTGTAGTATACGCCACTGAGATCCCATTTATATAACTAAGAAAATTATATTTTATGCTTTTTGAATCTTATTTAACGAGTTGTTTATACATGCAACAGTGATAACCCTCATTTCTAGTAGAACATATTTGTTGAGAATTTGAAGTTTGTGTAAGAAGACATGTCACATATACAAGGATGATCAAATGAAAAGGTACGAAACGACATAAAAATGAAACAGTAAATATTGCATATTCGCCAAGGAGAATGTAGCGAGACATCTCGGATGCATTGGAGACTCTGACTGGATCGATCATGCCGGTACCGCATGAGCAGGAGAGAGCAAAGGCTCTTATAAAAAGCGGCGTCCAAATGATGCGAGCACAGAAAAAGCATTAACTCCGATGTGTACTGTGAGACACTCCGACGCCTACGCAGGTCCATCGAGAACAAAAGACCGGGGCTGCTCACGGAGGGTGTGGTTCTGCTCCATGATAACGCGCGTCCACACGTCTCCAGAGTCACACAAATGGAACTGGACAAGTTCCAATGGGAGACGTTGGACCATCCGTCCTACAGTCCGGACATGTCACCCTGCGATTTCCATGTGTTTGGTCCACTGAAGAAACACCTGAAAGGAAGCGCTTCAACTCGGACGACGTACTCAAGGACACTGTGAAGGACTGGTCTCGTCACAGCCACAGGAATTCTGGGAACAAGGAATCCTGCGGCTTGCTCATCAGTGGGATCGTTGTGCTCAGGCCTATGGTGTATATTTTGAATAAAGTCTATATTTGTACCCACCGTGTCGTTTCGTACCTTTTCATTGATCACCCCTTGTAAAAACAAAATGTGAGTTAAAAGCAACAATCACAGAAGAATGTAGAAATATCGATGCAGAAATAGAAAAAAAATGATGAATTCTGTACCAAGACATTTAAAAGTTATTGTAGACGCTAAAAGATATCTTACTAAGTACTAAATTAAGAAACACAGTATTTAAAGCTGTGTTGAGATTTTTTTTAAGTGTACGAAGACTTTTGTGGCTTAATTTTTTAGTAGTTTTTAATTATTAATTTTTCAAAATAATAGTTAAGCTATGTTTTAAAAACTGATTATGTTATTCCATTATGAACAAGTTGCTTATATCAATAACAAGTAATGTAAAAAAAAAAAAATAAGTCAATTCCTACTTAGATCAACAACAAAAAAAATTTATTTAATTATGCAGAATCACATCATTAAGTGGCAATTAATTTTTATTAATTATCATTAAAGTATCGTATTGTCATCAAAACAATCGTGTATATAAAATTTCATTTCAACTGAATACTTTGAAACGTGAGGGAAAAAAAATCTTTAAAGTTTTGACCCAAGTCGCTAAAAATGAAACCAACGTGGGTTAGCTTTAATTCTTTAAATAATTAATTTCAGAAAATTAATTATAATTATATTATCGTATTGTTAACTTAAACAATAGTGTATAGAAAATTTCAACTCAAATGAGTGCTTTAAAATGTGAGAAAAAACCTTTTCAAGTTTTGACACAAGTCACCAAAATGTTCGCTAAGTCGCCAAAAATGATGCCAACGTGGCTGTATTTGTAATTCTTTGAATAATTAGTTTTAATTAATTAATTTTTATTAATTATAGTTAAATTACTGTATTGTCATCCAAAATAATCGTGTATGTAAAATTTCAGCTCAATTGAGTGCTTTAAAATGCATTTTATTAACGATTGAAAATTTGAACAAGACAAATATAGAGAGAGTGTGAACTAATAGTGGGAATTGGAAAAAATTACAATTCCGATACATTAGTTTTTACAAATCAAAAAAATTAAAACTTGTAGGAAATTGCGGCTTAAGTGTAGTACGGAATGGGGGGGGGGACCTTTGGATGTGGCGTTTTTTATATAGATATGGTGAGATAACGAATTCATTCTGGCTTCAGGACACCTATCGCTAAGTGAAGTAGCTTGGCGATCGATTTTGGTCACCAAAAGAAATTGACATCGCCAAGGTCCCCCCCCCCCCATACTACACTTTAACCGTAAATTGCAAGTGTACAAACACTTTGGGGTCCACTGTATAATTTTACATAAATAGGCTTAGAAAAATTGAATTTTAATGTAAACCAGAAACGAAATCAATTTTAATATAACATATATTTTTCAATTGAAATAAAAGCTAAGAATAAAGTGCAGTGACACTTGAAAGCGATTATTATATCATCATTTTAATAGCAATGGAAATACAGAGGGAGTGAAAGAAACTGAAATATGTATTCAACGATGCAAACACAAAATTAATGTTTAAAGGTAATAATCTAAAATGTAAAGTATTCCAAACATGATTGCAAAAATTTGCATTCTACGAAACCTCATCATTAAGTTTTTGAAAGTTTTGAAAAATGATACGCTAAAGAGTTGTCAGAAAAATGATGAATAACATACACGTTTATTATTATTTAAAAGAGTTAAAAATTGTCCATAAAATTACCCTTTACATAAACATCTACATTTGAGTAAAATTATGTTTATTAAGGACATACTTGAGAGGTATAAATATTGTAAATATTGCTTAAAACATTCTTATATGAAATGATACGCTAAATTTATTTTAAAATATATTGATTGATTGATTTGTAATTTGAATGTAAGTTATTCGTCCTTTTTTAAATCCATAGATGAATATATTAATCGTCTGCATTTAAAGCAAAAAAAAAGTTGTTTTTCTTTGAGAGTTCTTAATTTTTGTTTGTTTTTATTTATACATTTTATGCTGAAATTTTATTTATTTATGCACTTTATTTAGATATTTGTGAAAGCGTATATTTTGCTGAGATTTACTGAAGTTTATTTTTATGTCTATTTTATTTGTTCGTTCAAGAATTTGTGGCAACGATTTATCTGTGTAGAATAGTTTTATTTTATTTTAATCAAATTTAATTTACTCTTTTTTTGTGGAATCCTATTATAATGGAATTGAATGCACTTTATGTTTACAGGCAAGTGTTAATATTAATTTTGATTAATTTATACAATCATTTTAATTTTATGTATTTTCTTTTGGTCGGAATAATTTGGTATGATGCTTATCTTTTTAAAAATTTTTTTTTTTATAAAATTTGAAATATTATCAAACACAAATGTTTTCTTCTAAATTAATAAAAAAAGTTCTACATTTAAATATTCTATTTTTTTAAAGTTTTACTATATTTTTGTTATAAAATGCTGCGAATACTTTTATTAGAAAAAAAAGAAGAAGAAACAGCTAAATAGCAATTTCGGATTTTAACCTATGAAGTTAAAAATTCATTACTGGTTAAGTAATTTGGGTATGTAATATTATTTTTTGCTATCCAAATATTAATGATTATTTGACGAATATTTAATTTGTTACTTGAAGATAAATTACCAAGAGCGTTCTTTTTAGAGGAAATTGTTACGTAATTTTTTCTATTAGTTTTCCGTTTGAATGCATTCACATTTTTACAGATTGTTATATTTAAGTCATAGAATTGGAATGAAAAAGATATTTTTAAAACTAAACATTCTTTCTATTTTAAAATAATCTTAAAGACTGCTGATTTTGAAAAGAAAATAGTCTGTGCATTATGGAACATTGGCACAAAAAATGTTGTTAAATTGAATATGGTTAAATGATTTTGGACTCAAGACTAACTTTTTTTACAATACAAATAACCAAAAACAATGATTATACTAATAAATCTGAGTAGTGAATGGTATTGTGTACGTTTTACAGCATTTCATAACCCCCCATTCTCTTTCTCACCCCACACCGTTGAATCAGTCCCGTCCGAGCTTTTTTCCATCTTCCACTTTATCATGTACTGTCAATTCAGCAGGATTTTTTTTTTTTTACAAAAAATTAACACTAAAGAAGCTGTTAAATGTGCTTCATGTGTTTTATCTTGTAACTATTTAGTACATGTCATCTCTATTACGTTATACTTTTGCAGATAAATAACTCTATTACGCTAGCAGCGTATCTGGTTCTGCAGTTGAATAAGGTAAAATAACTTTTAAAAAAATCATAATATTAAAAATAATTCCGGATTCTAAGAACGATAAAATATCCAGCCATTCTAAAAATCAAACATTTTTTATTCCACAAAAAAAAAATACAATACTAGCTGTTGCCAAAATACACAAACAAAACTTTTACTTAATATTTATTCGGTTACAGTTAATACGCTCAAGTATAGATGCCATGAATTAATCTAAAAAATAAACTCTGAAGACATGACACTCTCATCGCAATAAATGTTAAAAAGTACTAAAATGGCAATTTCACTTAAACAAAAATTACATTCAATTTTTACCATAAAAACACACTTCGAACACACTTCTGGTTGCACACTTATTTGTAAAAAGGCTTTCTCTATATTGGCAACTATGCCATATTTATGTTCTCTAAATCTGAGAAGAAGATTAGGGATTAGTTCCAATAAATTTGGTCCAGATTCTAAGCACTGGTTGAGCGATGGGGATCCAACTTGTCTGGCAGAGGCATCAAAAACTGGGCGTACCTTAGTTGTTCCATGTTGTTTTACAACAGGTCTGTGTGGCAAATAGTGTCCATGCAGGTGAGATGAAGAGTCAACTGGATCATTTTCAATTATACCTAATAATTCTCATTCCTTGAACACATCATCATAAGCTGTAAACAAGGTTTCTTGATGCAATTTTTAGTCGATGATTCTAATCGTTTCATAGCAATCTCTTTATTACTGGGTATAGGTAAATGATTTTCTTTCCAGGGCGGTGAAACTTCGTATCTCCCTTCTGTATTTATTCGTACAGTTTCTTCAAAATGTAATTTAGTAAGATTTTCTCTTTCCCTTTTGTTTTTCATTTCAACTGGGTCACTTATCCCTAAAACCTCTAAACTAAAAAGATCGGAAATAGTAGCTTTTCTTACAAACATCGAAATTACCATCATAGCTGTATCTTCTTTTTCAGAAAGTAAGTTATTTTCCCCATAAGAGTCCATCCTAGATAGGTTTCCATGGCTACTAATCCACTCTATAGAACTCTTATCTTTCCAGTAAATAGTCTACCTGCAACATCTGCTCCAACAAGCATATCAATTGGCCCCGAATTATTTTCTATGTCAAACATTTGTATATTCATAGATTGCAACTCTTTAATCCACGGTCCGTACAAAACAGAAGGAACATCATTGCAAATAATATCCTGATCAACTACGTCAAAATTACAATTAAAATTTCCATCTAAGCTTCCTAGTTCAATTTTATATACATTATGAAACTTCTCTTTGATCCTTTCTAATCCAAAAAGTGCATGCGATAAATGTTGCTGGCGTAAAGGTGCTAATCCTAAATCAGATACCATTTCTTTTCTAATATAAGATTTTTGAAACCCCGAATCATACATGGCTCTCACGATTAAACTACAATTTTTACCTTTTATTTTAACTTTCAAATTCTGCAGCAAAACATGTGGCGCATTCGAAATACTCGCATTCGAAATACTCGCAAAATTTAGCTCTTTAACCTCTTTATTCCAAATTATTTGATGTAGGTTTATTTACATTTTTATTTGACTCGGTGCACATAACTGCATAATGCATTTTATTGCAGATCAAGCATCCCACAAAACACCGACATTTTCCTACCCTATGTGCAGCTTTTAAACATTTGAAACAATAACCTTTATCTTTTAAAACCTTCAATTTTTCATTATAAGACATTTTTTGAGCTCTAAAGCAATTAGTCGGTTCAAGGTTTATACTACAGAAAACGCAAAGTTTCTCTACACCAACTGAAGAGGTCAACAAACTAGCCGATGTAAATATTTTGTTTTTCTTTAATTTGCTTTCTCTTTTATATGATGTTGCATCCGTCAAATCAAAACCGGTCATAGCTAAATTAATCCGCTCTTCCGATTCAACTTAAGTTTTCAAAAATTTTAATAAAGCATCTAGTCTCTTTTTGGAATCCTCACCAGAATCAAAATTCAAACCTCGCTGGAAAGCTCTAAGCAAATCCTCTGGCATGCAAGACTCCACTAAAGGATAAAGTAGACATGCACATTTGTCAGTTGTAACACCAAGCGTTTTAAGTGCACGAATTTGTTGTTCTAAATTATCATATAAATTACACAAATTATTCGAGTTAAAATTTGAATTGGCATTTCTCAGAACTAATTTTAATAATTCTCTAATATATACTTCTACTTGTAAATCATGGCGACCAAAACGAGTTTTCAAACAGTCAATTGCTTTTAAATAGTTATCGCCAGTTGGCGGAAAACTATCAATTACTTCTCTAGCACGAGACCCTTCAACAGTAGATTGTAATAAATATTGAAATTTATCTGAATCTTCAATACTAGAATCAACATGTATTTTTTCAAATTGGCTCCAAAAATAAAGCCATTCCTTAATATCACCATCCAATTTTCGTAATTCTAATTTAGGTAATTTAAACTTATTCTTATCAATGACAACATTTCGAACAGAATTCATTGCAACAGAGACATCATTAGTTGAATTTAAAACATTACTCACATTTTGTTGACCGTTGATTATTCTTATTGCTTTGGTTTCAATTCGTATAGCTTTATCCCGAAAATCTTCAACAATTTCAAATTCTGCATCATAGTCTTTCTCAGAAAGAAGTTCTAAGATATTGGAATGGGTGTTTTCTAAACGATCAACTTTCCCTTTGAAAACATTCAGCTCTGCTTCCAGTTCGCAAATATCAACATCTTCTAGGGCTATCATTTCTTCAACTCTATTACAAGCTTTTGTAAAAGCGGCTCTTTCATTTTTTCATGATTTCTTAAGAGCTTCAATATTAGCCATATTTACAACCAACTACAGGCCCACTTCGGGGGCGCCAAAAAATATTACGTTATCCTTTTGCAGATAAATAACTATTACGCTAGCAGCGTATCTGGTTCTGCAGTTGAATAAGGCAAAATAACTTTTAAAAAAAATCATAATATTAAAAATAATTGCGGATTCTAAGAACGATAAAATATCCAGCCATTCTAAAAATCAAACGTTTTTTATTCCACAAAAAAAAAAAAAAAAAAAAAAAATACAATACTAGCTGTTGCCAAAATACACAAACAAAACTTTTACTTAATATTTACATTCGGTTACAGTGAATACGCTCAAGTATAGATGCCATGAATTAATCTAAAAAATAAACTCTGAAGACATGACACTCTCATCACAATAAATGTTAAAAAGTACTAAAATGGCAATTTCACTTAAACAAAAATTACTTTCAATTTTTACCATAAAAAAAAGCTCAAATACCCATACTTCTTTCCCATTTATGTCTGTACTTAGCATAAAAATCATTTTTCCATTTTCATCAATACGTATATATATCGTCGGCCTAGTTATCAGAATGCATAATTCCTGAGTTGCTAATTTGATAGGAGTGCTACGCGCCAAGTTGTTTATGTTCGCCAGGGAGGGGCGATAACATTACAATACGGTTACCTTGATATTTCTATCGTATAGTGATGTGGTTGCCACACACAATGGGGATAACCTATATTAAAGTTAATTTTTATTGGGTTTTTGATGTGTAACATCTTTCCTCTCGATTGCTGAAGATTTGCGGGAGTGATTTCGTGAAAAGGGACGGAAATGCGTAACAGGAAGTTGGGGAAGCGCGCGCTATTCAGTGAAGTTCTGTTTTTTCTCCTTCATTCGGGAGGGGCTCCACCCCCATCCCCCACCCCCTGCGGTCTAGGCCGTGGGATCTTTGTTTTTGTTTTCTCACTTAAGGATCAGAG
The DNA here is from genome assembly GCA_019973975.1 of Trichonephila clavata. Taxonomy (NCBI): domain Eukaryota; kingdom Metazoa; phylum Arthropoda; class Arachnida; order Araneae; family Nephilidae; genus Trichonephila; species Trichonephila clavata. The sequence continues at coordinate 5,078 of BMAO01020694.1, read as the reverse complement.
AAGAAGCAAAGTCCTTTAGGCAGAGACGTGGTTAGACAATGACGAACGTGTTTCGATACCTGACTTCGATTGCTGCGTACAATTTAAACGACCGGGCCACAGAGCAGCTGGTGTTGCGATCTATCGTAAACAGAACAACTCACATGTTGTGGCTCGACATATGGATATTACTTATCGTCAAACAAGTGGACTGGGTATTGTTAGTCAAGATATTGGGGACATATGTGCGGCAAAATGCTTATTTGAAAATTGACAAACAGTGATTTCGGTGGTCGTATACATTTCTCCGAATCAAACGGTTCAAAAAATTAAAGATTTCCTGCATTTTTTACTTTAACAATACTCCGAAGGTTGTACTGCTCTTTTTTTTTTAAAAAAAACTATCACTCGCTTCCCATGATTTTGAGTGGTGATTTTAAAGTTAACTTCAGTTTGCTAGAAGCCGAGCCACTCATAGCTTTTTTGAATGATGAACTCAAGCTCGAAATGAACACAAATCGAACAACTAACAGTGGTACTGTTATTGACGCTATTTTTCAACGGTTTTTAAATACTTTGAAAACACAAGTATATGTGTCCTATTTTAGTTATCATAAATTATCATTAACGCTCTTCCCAAATTGAACAAGAGTAATTATTTTTGATAAAAAATTGCAATATTCCTTGTGTTATTTAAATAAAATTTCATTAAAGATATAATTATTCCATAGAAAATTATTTCCAATCATACTCGATTCATTTTTTTCAGGATTTAAGCTGCTGTTGCGAATTTACCACGATAACATGTCAGATGTTATACATCGTATGCGACTACTGTAAGGCTCGTTTCTTTTTTCATGGTAACCCGATTAATTTCAGATGATTTCAATTCGATTTCCTTAAAAATTTAGCCAATTCTATTGCATTTTTGTTCAAGCTACTATTTCAGTCTTCTGTTGTATTTTGTGCATTTTCGAATAGGGATACTTCTAATATTATTGGTGAGTATTAGGATATTTTTTTAAAACAATGAGTGTGGTGTGCTTTTAATTATTGCTATATTAATCGTATATTTCCACTTTATTTTACTTTTGAATAATGCTTTTTTGAACATTCTTTGTTCGATGAAATTCATTGAAGGAACTCGCAGTTTTTGGAATATTGCAAGTTATCAGCCCTTATTAATTAATACTCATTATTAATTTTAATACATACATATGTAATTATTTTGTTTATAATATAATACAACACAATAATTATATATATAATTGTTTTTATATTATTTATTTATAATTACTATTATGTTATTTATAATCATTATTATTATATGAGCATTATATATAATAATTATATTATATGAGTATTACTACATATAATTATTATTACATAAAAATGATATGAATATATATTGTCAATTTCGTAATTACTATTCAATTATATTATATGATAATATAATAATATATTACACAATATTATTATTATTATATAACTTTTATTATATTTTATTGATATTCATTATTGATTGATATATTGGTTATTTTTAATCTATTTCTATATTCTTCATTTGAAATATATTTCAAAACAGTTCTTTTCCCTGGCGATTGATTACTGCTATGCCGCCATTTTGGATTTCACGTAATTCGACAACAACCGCTAACTTGACGCGTAGCACTCCTAAATCACACAAATTTAGTTCCTTTGTGGAGTTACGCATTCTGATAATTAGGTCGACGATACATATATTTACTGTTTTGACTGGTTATACTTAGGTTTATAACCATTTATATATACATTGGTGTCCAAAAGTTAAGCATAAATCGTAAAATGCGAAAAACATGGAATAAATATTCGTAAAATTTTTCCAAATTTCTTGCGGATATTATATTGGATGAAGAAGAAACATTGGGTTTATGTGAAACTTTTCAGTCAACTACATCCTGCGCGAAACACCGGCGCATGACGGAACGCGGAGAAACCGATTCACGCAGCATAGGTACTTCAGACAAGTTTCGTGAAACTGTTGTGCGAAGGAACAATGTTAACCATCAAACAAGGTGAATGATGGCACAAAGACGCCAATTGGACATGTTTACAAAAGGAAGAATCGTTGGAATGCTGGAATCCTCACGGCCACAAACCAAAGTGTCCCGAATTCTGAATGTGGACCAGTCTGTGATCTTAAGACTGAGGCAGAGGTTTCAAAGAACAAGAAATGTTACCCGACAACCAGTATCAGGTCGACAAAGAGTCACAACCCCTCGCCAAGATCGATATCTGGTAATAAGTGCGCGACGTCAGAGGGGCAGTAATGCCAGAGCACTGGGTTCGGTGCTCACAGGGGCCACAGGAATACGAATTTCGAGACAAACTATTTACAGGAGACTCAATGATATTGGCCCGTATGCCAGAAGACCAGCAGTTTGCATTCCCCTCACGTCTGCGCACAAACGCACTCGTTTGAACTGGAGTTTGAAACATCAACATTGGAGTGTGGGAAAGTGGGCCAATGTGATGTTCAGTGACGAGTCCCGGTTTAGTCTGAGTAGTGATTCTCGGTGGGTAACGATATAGAGAGAACGTGGAACACGTTTTGAACCAATAAACATAACGGAAAGACATCATTTTCCATCAAAGGGAGTAATGGTATGGGTAGGCATCATGATGGACGGCCGCACAGACCTCCATTTCTTTGACACGGGGTCTGTGACTGCTCAAAGATAAAGAGACGAAGTTCTTGAGCCTTATGTTCGCTTGTTTCGAGGTGCTCTCGGTCCTGACTTCTTATTCATGGATGATAATGCGCTATGTCACCGAGCGGTGCTGATTGATGACTTCCTTGAAACGGAAAACATCCAGCGCATGTCGTGGCCCCGAACTCCCTGATTTAAATCCTATCGAGCATGTATGGGATATGCTCGGGAGACAAATTGCAGCCCTTTCGCACCCACCAAGCTCCGTTACAAAACTGAAGAGATCTCTCCAAGAAGCTTGGAACCGTTTGAGCCCACAACTCATTCATCATCTCATAGAAAGTATGGTAAATCGCTGTGCAGCGCGCCTGGCTGTCAGAGGTGACCTCAAGCCTTATTAAACAGCAGCATCAGTATTTTATTTAATGTTTTTTTTTTTCATTTTTTTCTTTAAAGTGTGAATCTTTGCTATGCTCAGTTTTCTTTCAGACTGTTACTTTGGATAATAAAATTAATTATTATCATTGTTTTGATTTGCTTCCTTGAGTGAGTGAATGAATATTAACGTCACCCTGATTAGCAACACGAGGGCTTTTGGCGACGGTCCGCGTAATTTTGAACCATGGTCAAGTGACGCGGACGACACCTGAGCTGGCACCCCCCTCTCCTAACTACCACACCACACCAACGGGATGATGTTTGAGCTCTCGACAGATTTAACGTGCATCGCTCCCCTACACGGCGGGTCTTTAGTTGTACTAGGATCGAACTCATGACATGCTAGCCATGATCCGATGCCTAGACCACTCGGCCACCGCGGCCGTTGGTTTGCTTCCTTATTTTATAACCATTTTACACTCTCATATCATGTTTCCCGCCATTCTGATTTACAGTTCCTTCTTTATTCACATAATTATCCATTATTCTTAACTTTTGGACACCAGTGTATTATTATTATGGGGGATGGATATATTATGGATTATCTATCTATCAGAGAAAATCTTGAAGGTTTGAAATTATGAAAAGAAAATTTTCGATCTACCCTTTTATACACTGTTATGTTAACACTCTTTATATTTAAAGAAAAATTGAGAATGAAAAACGGTAATATTTTTTTCCACACACACTCATACGCACACGATCAATACTTAAAAAACCCATACATAAAAAAATTACTTTAATAATTACTCTAATTTTGAAAATATCTTGTCTCTTAGGAAAATCATTCCTTAAAATTCGGAAAAAAAATCCCTCTTTTTAAAACCTGGGATTTTTACTCATATGCATAAAAAACTAGTATATTTTATTACGCATCTGGGTTTATTCCCCTGTTTCTTTTCATATATTTTTTTAATAAACACATTATTATCTATGGTAAAAAGAAAAGATTAAATTCATGCTGAAAATAAAGCAACCCGATTAAAATATATTTAACACAGGGTTGCATGTCAAAATCATATTTAAACTGACACTTAATATTACCACGTAATAGATCGTTTTGGATGCTTAAAAATTTTAAAATAGGATATGAAAGCTACGAAACTTGGGTATCAAGAGCAATTTTAAAATTGTGTTGTACTGCAACTGTTTTTTGCATGACAGCATACGGACATTATATATCTATCATTATAATAAATTTGCGAGAATATATATTAGGTAACAAACATATTTAGGCAACACTAGAGTTGTAATATTGGTGAAATGCACTTTATTAAAGGATTGGAAGATTATTCATAAATATATAAACACATACACACACATACAGTGGTGTACACATAATATTTTTCTCTGGGGGGTTAGATGGGTTATTTAAATAAAGAAACAAGTTGACGAAAACGTTCATGCGTAATCTGTGTACTAAAAATTAATAAGCTCTTGGGGTTTGATGGGAGGTGGCCGAGTCCAGAAATCCTACCCTGTGTAGCCCTACGTATATATTTAAATATGTGTGTGTGTATAAATGTATATCATAATGTACACACTCTACAAATAATTTTCCCCCTTTGTAGCTTAAGAGATCTATATAAAAGGAGGGTATAACGGAATACCATTTACATTTCTAATAACTTTACTGGCTTTTGATAAAAATTCCCCAAATCATTATGAGTACATATAACTATTCGTGATAAATTATCACCAGACCAAAAATTCTATTTATTTTGGAATTCTAAAAAAAATTCATCTCTAATAGAAAGTTAAAAATCGAGGTTAATATGGAATAGGGTGTTTAAACCATTGGAAAACTAATTAGATTTCATAAAACGTAGCTATTTATAACCTTTCAAGATAACGTACAAGTCATTTCTGCTGCGAGTCTATTTACAAAAGTCACAAATATTATCTTTTTCTCTTCTGTCATTCAAGCTGAGTCCTCAGAAAACAGTTGAAGCATCGAATCCGAATTCCCCT
>BMAO01020693.1:0-16416 GCA_019973975.1 Trichonephila clavata | reverse complement strand
AATAACACCTTTCCTGGGTGTCGGATTGGAAGGTAACACTGTAACATAACTTCTCAAATTTTCGGATTTAACGTCGTTGGACTTATTGGCTTTGGACCTATTAAATCAGTTGTTTACCTAGAAAATATATGCAACGTCGATCGGTTGAGTTTCCGTATACCTCTAATTGTAAATTTAATTACATATCACATTTTACGCGTCACATTTCTTGAATAATATAACGGAAAGTCTCGTAATTTTCTCAGACTCAAAATCAGCTCTCGAGGCCATTTGCAATGGAGATACCAATCTGACGCAAGGCATGAACATTCTCCTCAGGCAGATTAATAAATCAAGTGTACTCCAGTGTATTCTTTTCCACGTGGACATTGGGGGTAATGAATGTGCGAACATCCTAGCTAAGGAGGCCCTGGACTTGGATCAGCCTTCCACTGTCACCTCAGAGGAGGCAAACATGTTCACCGAGCGCAAAACCTCTAACCAGCGTTTCATAAAGCCAACTATCCCAGAAATTTATCGTCTACAATATCAAGACTCTCCACGGGTCATTTCAAAGATGTGAAAATATCTCCAGATAATTCCCTATTGTACCCCATCTACAGAAACTGTCCGCAAACCCAATTAACACCAGACCATATTTTTGACTTCGAGGCCATCCTTGTATCTTTTTTTAGACTTGATGCATCACTACAGGACATTCTTTATAGTCCTTAAGCTCCAGACCTGGCATCGCTTGTTATTGGTTCTTTGGACCAATATAGAAATGTTCTAAATCCATAGATAAGACAAGGAGAAGAAAAATAACACGTCTCAAACATCGATAAACATTTGGTGAATGATCGATTGCTATTTTAGCTTATAGAGAACTAATAATAGAGCCCATATTTAACTTTGTTAATTTACTAAGAAAACTGAAAATGTTATTCTTTTCAATTCACTTGAAATTGATAACTAATCATGTGTATTTCCCTTGGTATAAATTATTAATTTTGCATTAAACCCGGTCTCCTCGTATTCGTTTGGCATACTGCCATTTTTAAAGTTAGAAATATTTAATAAATACGTAGTTTTTCGCTGTAATGCCTTAAATGAACGATTCATTTGATATTAAAATAAAGAAGAGACAAAACATAGAACACATATTTTAAATTAGTAAGAAAATATATTGACTAAAATGGAAATGCGCAATAAATTGAAATAAACTACTCTGAAATGCGATGTTAAAATCAAAATTTATTAATATAAAAGTGTTTCTGTATCGGAAGATTGTTTCTAATTGTATTCGGTTCTTTTAACACTAAGTGACGGTAGAATTCAGTTGTACGTAACTGGCAACTGTTCAATTTATCGACTGCGTTGAAAGAGAAGTATTATATGAACTTGGTATTGAGATAAAAATAAACATTGCTATGTATCTTATATAACTGTAGAATATAAACATATCTACAAACACCAGGTTAAAGCTAATGGAAGTAAATAATATGTAATACACTTGCTATGGAATCAACTATTCGAGTGAGAGAGTTGTTGAGCTTTTTACCTCGCATTTAAAGCAACACGAGGGTGTGACGTTTTTGCATCACACAGCTGAAAAATCGACTTCTTTTTTATGAAAATCATAACACCGTTTCTTTGCACACGTGAACCTCTAAATATTGCGAGTTCCTGCCATCTAATATCGCCCCGGCAATCAATGACCATGAGAAACCTAACGGCTGGGCACACCTGAGAGCCGGAAATTCCGAGTATAATTCGAGGTGTCAGAAATAAACCGTTTTGACTATGGAGTGGAAAGAGAGTCTGTTGGAAACACCAAAAAAGAACGGTTGTGTTGCCTCCTCCCTCACAAATAACATATTTTGAACTAATGAAATAAGCAGTACTTTGAATAACTTCAACTTGTGACGGATCTATATGCGACTCTACTAACACCTTGGGGATTCTTTAAGGAAAATAAATATTTCAACCAACTTTCACCGGAAGGTAAGAAAACGTAATTATGCAAATTAAGTTTATTAAATAAATTCTGTATTCGCGAGTTTTGAGAGAAATTAAAGGGAGAGTTAGTGAAGTGAGAATCTAAAATTTATCAAAGTGTGAATTGAAGATTACCAAAGTAAGGATCGCTCGGATGTGTGGTGATCAAGCCAACCTTTAGTGTTCAAGGACTCAACTATAGGTCTTTTGAATTACAAGAGTTTAGGTATTGTGCACCTTATTTAAATAGAAGTTAGAGAGTAAATTGTTATGCGCGTCCGAATTAAAAACGTGCTTGTATAAGTTATCGTAGAAATTAGTTGAATGTCTGTAAATATTATCCCATGCTAATTGGTCTCACCTTCGCGCTCTAATTATTGATTAAAACTATCTTAATTGGATTATTATTGTGTCTGTGTTGAATATTGTGACAAATAATCGGTTTTAGTGAATCATGTTGTCTGATCAATTAGTTCCTTCCACACATCTAGCCGGGTCCGAGAGTAGACAAAGGGTTTAGAGGGAAGTAGGAATAGTCCCTCATTAGAAACGTAAATAAATCAATTATTTAAATTCTTAACTCTCACGCTACCATTGATTTCCCAAACGTCACAAGGGCTACTGGCGACGGACCTCGTAATTTTGTAACCGTAGTCAGGTGACGAGAACGGCACTTGAGCTGGTATCCCACTCTCCTAATTTCCACGTCGTGAAAACGAGAGGACTTCAAATCACTACAGATTTAACACGCATCAGCCCCTCTACATCGCGGGTCTTCAGTGACATCGGGACTCGACAGTGACGATCACGAGTTAGTGACCATGCCCACTCGCCTACTGCAGCCACATAAGCATCGATGACTGTGTTTTGAGAAGATTTGATAAGATTATATTTTTAAAGGAACAAAAAAAAATTGAGTTTATGTCGAGTTAGATGGCAATAATGGAAATCAAAATTGAGTCAAATGCTTTTTAAGAGTAATGTGTTGCATTCTCAAAGTATTAAAACTTTTAAAAAACAAAAAAATGTTTTCTCTCGTCGTGTTCATCAAGACTTACGGAAAGAATTGCGAATCAATATGTGATATAAATCCTTGTAAATAAATTATATTGCTTTATTGATCCGGAGTTCGTGTCTAGACTGTGTCTCATCAAAGCTGTTTGAGGTTTTTTTTTTTTTTAGTGTTTCAGAGTTTTTGAACTTTTTAGTGGGGATATCATGTGTGTGTGTGAAGTAAACGTTGCTATAAATAAATATCGCAAAATCCAGAAGAGGAAAATCAGAGTGTTGTCGCTGAAACATTGAGCAGCATTAATGTAGTCTAGTAAAGACTATTCATTGAAAGTACATGCGGAAAACATGGAAGACGATTTGTGTTCCACCGTTAAATTTATTTTCTTAGGTTAAACTCTTTCTATGTATTATTTTTAATTCTACAGTTTCTCAGTTTCTCAAAATGAGTATTTATTTTTTATAGAGACGGTATCTTAAAAATTCTTAATTCTGTTTTTTTTTTTTTTTTTTTTTGCGATTTTGAAGCATTAATATAACGCTATATAATAAACAATTTTTTTAGGACAAGCTTTTTCTTTATAAGAAGATTAATAAAATAACTTTTTCGTCTTTCTAAAAACAACAGCAGAAAAATTAACCGTTTTGTTAGATAAAGGAATATTATTTCAGTCCACAAATCCCTGTGGCCACGGTAGCCTCATAATCACGTGGTCATGGTTACGAGTTCGTATCCAGAGTGTCATAAATTCGAGCCCTAGTGCTATTGAAGACTCGCCCTGTGGAGGGGTGGATGCACGTTAAATCTGTCGTGGCTCAATGTCTTCTCGTTGGTGTGGTAAGTTAGGAAAGCGGGTGCCAGCTCAAATACCCTCATCGTCTCTTGACCATGATCCAAAATTACGAGGTCCGTCTCCAATAGCCTTCGTGTTGCTGAATAATGTGACGATAATAAAAACTCACTTACTCATCCACAGATTGCCAGGTGAGACCAGGAGTTGTTTTTGCACCCATAAAACAAAGCGCTAATCGAAATTCATCCTCAGTTGTGTCTAATGTATAGGATGGATGCCATGAACATACAGATAATGTGTCGTTGTTGACACGGATGATGGCATTGATGAATTCATGGCATTCCATGATGGCATTAAGAAGTCAGAATATATCCATGATGACGAGTCCAGTGGGTGACCCTCCCTCGTGATGACAGCCCATCCTCATAGAATAACTGTGGCAGTGCCTTCTGGAGAACACCTTTTTTTGATACTTCGAGGAAATTCTTCTCTAGCTAACATTTTCTCGGCGACAATTGCGCTTAGAAGGTTAGCACATGCTAGTAGCAATTATAGACTCAGTGGCGTAACGTACACCCCCTATTTCTGAGGGTGCAGGATTCTAGGGGGCCTAAGGCCTGAATGATTCCGAGTACCTACCCATTGAAAGATCCGGCTCTGGGTCGAAAACCTGACTTTGCAGGGGGCCCTAATAGTCTTTGTTGCATCACTGTCTAGACAACAGATTTCTAGAATACAAGAATACAAAATGAATTCTACGATACAATACGACTTATAATTCCAGTGATGCTAGTACCAAGATTTGGCTGAAAACAAAATTGTATCTATTCTAATAAATGTTTCCAGGTAACTAAGTTTTTTATTGTTTACAGCCCGTGGGAAACTTTCTTCCTGGACGCCCCTAATGTGTTTGTTTTCTCACCTAAGTCTCTATTTTGCGTAAAACAATTTGAGTCAAACAATTCAATTATTTTAACAGCCTATAAACTTGTTTTTTTTTAAAAAATTATGTTTGTGCGAGGGAGATTTTAAGGTATAGGACAACTGGACCAGGAACCAGGGCCTCGGGCTGGGAGGGGTCGTCTCGTTCTTGCTTTGGCCTGCATAAGATCCTGATCCGAATGATTTTAACTGTTAAATGTTATTCCCGGACAAACTCTTCGAAAAACTGGGAATTTCGAGCTATATGCCAGTTGGCAATAGTGCTACGATTGCATTTTTATATCAGGTCCGTCTATGGTGTCTAGGTTTTGCCCTACCATCATACACCATCATTATTCATTTAGTTGAAAGGTGACAATCGGTTTGTGCTTGTTCTGTGGTATTGAAAGTCACGCACTTTTATTTGTTACGAGTTAGTGTTCATACGAGTATTTTACTACGTATGTTACATACCAGGGATGGCGAACCTTTATGGATCTAAATCATTTTTTCTAAAGAAGTGTTTAATGAGGTATAGACGTGCCGTCAAATAAACTTGTAAGTAATAAAACTAAATACTATCAACTCAAAGCTCCTTATTTACTACGAAAAAATACCTTTTGCACTGTATAGTTGTAAATGTGTGTTTTAGTTATACGTGTAATTCAAATTATAAAGTAACATTATTAAAGTGACTTCTAATGTTGCAGATTGGATGACAAATTACTTATATTAGGTTTGTAAGATGTTATTTTTAGTGGAATGCATGCTGAACTGGAGTTATCTGGCAAAAGGTTTCGCAGCAATTAATTAGTTTTGCTGTGTGGTTCACTTTTTTGACAAGAAGATTTGTGATTCAAAATGCCGTTTTACCGACGATGTTCTGTATACCACTGTTCCAGAACATAAAACACACACTTGTGACGGGTCTATACGCGGTTCCACTAATATCTCCTCATCTCTTTAAGCAAAATATTTAATTCAACCAACTTTCATCGAGAAAGCGAACGTGATTTATGTAAATGAGGTATGTTATATAAATTCGGTTTTCGCGAGTTGGCAAAGAAAAAGAAAGTAAGAAAAGAAGTGAAGAAGAAGAAAGCGAGTTGCTGACACGTTGTTCTTGGCACGCTGAAGTTGATTTTGTTGGAGGTGTGCAAATAGGAGTATCATAAGTTTGAGAATTAATTAAAGATTACAGAGCGGGGAGCCATCGTCATTTGATCAAGACGAAGAAAGTGCCTGAAGTTTCCCGTGTAGGATCCTATATATTAAAGGTTCAGGTACTGAGTTCTTGATTAAGTAGAACCTAATATATATTAGTGTGCCACGTAGCTGTAATTGAGCGTATTTAAGCTATCTTAGATTCAGTTGAGGGTCTGTAGTAATATCCCCGAGTTATCGAATCCCACCTCGGCACTCTACCATAATTGATATACCTTAATTAGAATTGTGTTGTGTCTGTCTCATAATTATTAATAAGAATTAATAAATCAAATTAGATTGGAAATAATGTATGTGGATTATTTAGTTCCTCCTACACATCTAGACGGGTTTACAGATAGACAAGAGGGTTCGGATGTAAGGGGTAACAGAACGTTACTATACACTGCTTTGTAGCCTTTTCTAAAAATGTAATATTTCTAGATTCACCGTTTGAAATTCTCTTTTACGCTTACTATCTTGCACTTTTTGTTCTTTTGCTGAACTAGCCATGTTAAATAACAGTTAAAAATCGTAAATATAACACAAATAAGCTTTAAAATACAATTGTGTCAACGAAATTGACTATGCTATGCGTAGACAAATTTTGCATCATAAGCAATTGTAGCCCACGACGTAACTAAGGCAAGACAATAACGAGTGTGCTCCCCACCGCCCCGTGACTGATCACTTGTGATTGTTCGTAATACTTCACAGTGAACTTTATTATTTTGAAATAAAATGCAAACCATTTTGATCGCTGACGTGCCCAAAATATTGTCGCGCATGCCATTGATGGCACGCGTGCCACTGGTTCGCCATCCCTGTCATATACAGTCTGCTTAAGTGTTGCAATTGGGCCTACTTTTGCATAGGGGTCCAGGACCTCAAAAAGTTCCAAGACGTCACTGTGTGTATGACAAAATTTAAGTAATTCGTGTGGTTCAAACCGCGAGAAAATATTTTCATCCTCAAAACACATTAAGAATGGACTAAATTCATAACGGTCACATGATAATATAAACATGTGTTCTACATTGAATTCAAAACGAACAATAAACTAGCTCGTACTTTTTATTCTATTTGTAAAACTTAGGTAAAATTTCAAATTGCATAATTGGGCGAAGATGCTCAAGAGTTATAAAAATAAATTTCTGCAAAAGGATTTTAAAATTAAAGAAAAAAAGTCTTGTTTTACACACATGTACTTTTAAATAAAGTGACAAATATTAATTTTTTTTAAAAAAAGTTTCTGTAAAAAGCGTAATTTGGCAACAACGAAGTGCATGAACTGGTTTGCTGAAAATAGATAATTGCATTTATCGTGACTATGACGTCACATGTGTTTTTGAACTTGATTGGCTAAAAACTCGTAGTTTAAAATTATCATGTGATTATGACGTCACATGAATTTAGCCCATTGTAACCAAAATGAATGCTGAATTAAGAGTAATAGTAGATAGTTATCGTTCTTATTTTTAATGATACAAATGTTTATCAGTAAAGAGATAATTATGCATCCATTTTCTTACTTGGCTTTGAAATGATTTTTCAACATCCCTAATGGTTTCAATGCTTTTGTTTTTACACACACACGTTTTTATTTTCTTGCTAATCACGAAAAGCTTTGTTTTCGTTGGTATCTGTTATGTCTGAAATGCGAAATGTTTTGTTCGATCATTGACAGATAAAACAGAGCTTTTCACGTTTAGCCTTCTTCATATGTATAAAGTCAAAGAGGAAAACGACACTGAAACAATATTCAGTTTTCTGAACTAATTTCACGGTCATTGTTTAGAACAACAAACTGCCGTAAAAACGAAAAAAGAATTTTTTGTGTGAAAAAAATAAGGTGTTGTTTGGTTTATGTGGAACATTGTAACTAATATCTCTTAAACCGTTTTTTCTCTTAAGACATCACGTTTTTTTTTCTCTTTACAAAAATAAAAATTAAATATTTTCTTCCCCTTAGGAATCATTCGAATGTTAAAAATTAACCCTCGTTTTCGATGTGATGGGAAATTTTTTCTTTAATTCCTTAATTCAATGAAGAATTTTCTTAAAATTACCTCTCTTTTATATGTTCTACTTTCAAACTCTTTTTTTTCCTTTGCTTATGAGAACTGATGTTACAGCTTAAATTTGTTTCAAGAGGCAAGGACTATCGTTACATTTATTAGAGTTAGTATTTTTCTCAAAGCCATAGGTTCTCAAAGTGGTTCCTATGAACATTTAGGGGTCCTTCAGATTGCCGACGGGATCCGTGAGAAATTAAAAATAATTTGGGAATACATAGATAACGTTAGAGGATCCCAAAGGGTTAAAACAAAGTAAAATATTTGTAAGCGACTTCCGTTATATAATGAAAGTTAAAATAAATTACTATATAACAATTTGTACGAGTTAAAAAAATTAGAGAAAATTTTTTAAATGTTTAAATAAAAAAATTTTTAATATATGTATTTAAAGTACACGTAAAATAAACGCCTCGAAGTGGAAGTCTGTCCAATCACGGGTGCGGCCGTCTATGCAGATTTAAATAGGAAAGAGATTCCTCTACTGCGAGCAATAACTTGTCTAAAATATGACAGCATATGTATAAGTGTGGTGCATTTAATCAACAGTTTAGCTTGAGAAACTCGAGATATAAAGCGAATACAGCAAATTTTCCTTAGTTTTGAAAAAGAAAGCATTATTATTCTTTGTATTGTATGAAGATAACAATCTCATTGAATAAAATGTGTTTTTATATTTTAATGCAAAAGTTGTAATTTGAACAAGTGCTACTTCAGATATTACAATATTTTATCTATATTTTATTTTTACGTCAACATTTACCGTTTAGAACATCAAAGTTGTACAGTCGATCCCCTATTTAACGAATTCATCGGGATAGAACATTTTGTTCGTTAATTCTGGGTTATTCATTATATTGGGGTTCACACAAAATACAGTTTTTGTACTTACCTTTTAGAAATTCTATAATAAGCATTAATACAAAAAATATCTACTGATAGAAATTACACACTTTTTATTCAACAGCTAAAAATACTACTAGGGCATTATTCGCACCAGTTAATTGGAAATTTTAAACTACTGACTATTAGATGTTTGAAAATCTTTTTGATTCCTGGCGTGAAAGAGTTCTTTTTCGACTTACGTAGAGAAGAAAATACTGCATCTGTTACATCCTGCTGATTACATGAGGTATGTTTTCACCGTTTTCAAACAACGCAAAGCATTAGAAAATGTAACAATTTGATAGGAGTTTCACTATCAATTTCTGCACTAGAATCTCTATTCATTGGTTCCGAAAAATCAAAAATTACCTCAAATTGGCAGTTTGTCATTGAATGTAACATTATCATTAAAATTTTAAAATATCCCCTGCATTGTGGAGTGGGATGAGATAAGAAAAGAGTTTTCTGTCCTGTTCAAAACTCACAAGATAGGATACACTCATGTTTCATCTGCATATGTTTGATCTAATAATGGTCTGCACCCTTTTCCGTCGAAACTTGCTGCTTGCAAGAAAAAACTTTTTTCTGTTCCGGACAAAAAATGTGTCATTTAAAAAAAAAATTTAAAAATTGTAATACAAATTAATTAAAAAAAATTCAGTCGTTGAAATAATTCGTTTTATTTTGGGTTTATTATTCATTAATAGGGGGCTTTGCCTCCTTTTTAATCCGGGGAAGAAAAGAATTCGTTGAAACGCGAAATTCGTTAAATAAGGTGTTCATTAAATCGGGGTCCGACTGCATATGTAATTTTGCATTAAAATAGAGTTTCGTCACTAGAGGATTCACATGGTCAAGTTTTTGGTATAAAAAGGATGTCCGTGAGCACATAAGTTTGGAAACCACTGCTCTAAGTCGGGATGTTTTAAGGCTTGGGCCAACTGGGCCCAGGGCCCCGCCCATGGTAGGGGCCTCATTTCATTCCGACTCTGTCTTAATAAGATCATAATCCAGATTATTTTAATGGTCAAATATTATTCCCGTACATATTTTCTGAAAAACAGGGAATTTCAAACTGCATGTCAACTGGCAAAAGTGGCAAGACTGTATTTTTATGTGATGATCGTTGCCCATGTCTAGGCCTAGGCCTAATACCATAAACAATCTTTGAACTCATGTAGTCGAAATGGGCCATTGGTCGATCCGGTTTGTGCCTAGGTTTTTTTTTAGATTGCGAGTCGTGCGCATTTATTTATTTCAAATTGCCGTCTGAACGAGTATTTGACAATGCATAATACTGTCTACTTTTAAAGATCTCAGGTAGGGCCTACTTTTGCATAGGGACCGTAGGCCTAAAAAAAATCTTATGATTTCTCTGGGCCCAGGGCCTCAAATTGTCTTAAGGCGTCCCTTGCTGTAAGCTAATATATTTTTAATATATTCATATACAGGTTAATGTTTAAAAATGAATTTTCTGAGTTTGTGCTAATGAGCTCAGCTTTTAAAGTTATTTATTTTCATTTCAGTACAAACTGGAGCCCGTTCCCTTGATGGGTCGCTCTGCCATATTAGGCGACCAGAGGAACAATTACTTCTGCGACGTCGCCTGTGGTAGAGGCGAATCCGCAGACAGCACCTTTGCAGTCACCAAGTCTGGGCTTTTGTGCGAGTTCAACGGCCGAAGACTGCTGGACAAGTGGGTGGAACTGCGGGTGAGTATTCTTGTGGGAAAAGAAAAGAAAGCTGATTACGCAAAAGAGTGAAGTGGAAATTTAAATGCTTACTTTCATAATTTCTTTGCAGTTAGAAATCAGACAGTTGAAAAGGACTTTCTTAAAAAGAACCATTTAAAAAGTTAACAGCTACTTTCGTTTTTGGTGATGACTAAGAATGAAAACTAGCCAATAAACGTACTCCAGTTAATGATATTTGGTGAATTATGAAAAACAGTTTAATTTTCAGCGAAAATAACAATAAAACAAACTAAACTTATTCAGTAAAATAATTTCTGGAAATTGAATTTTGACCATTAATATTTAGAAGCGATAAATTATTTTTAAAAAACTTTAAACAAAATTGGGCAAAATGTATTGAATGTTTACTTTTTTATTTATTTTCATGAGGAGCCTCTGAATAACAAAATAATCTCAATCAACTCCTCTTTTGATTATTGAAAATATTTTTTTTTAATTTTTTAGAATCATAGATAAAACGCACAAACAATTTTTTTTTACAACTAAAGAATGAAAAATGTGATCTTTCTTGAAGTTAATGTAAAAAATGTAATGTAATTTCAGTAGTAACGTTCACTTGTATTGAGGCGTTGTTCTAGCTCAAAATGCCAATTCTGCTGGAGGGAAAAATTGTTGTTAACTTTTCAAAGAAATGTTTTTATGTATGAGTCTGCAAAAATACATTTGTACTGACAGACTAAATATATTAGTGAACAACAAACAAACAAAATTAATCTAGTTTTAGATTCTTTATTGGTATCATATACTCCATCGAAACAGAACAGAAAGATGTGTGTTTTTCACACAGATTATTACTTGAAGGCTTCCATTTTATTCAACTCATGTTTTTAAAAATAGTTCTATTAACATGAAATCATATATATACATACTAAGAGCAAAATTTGTTTTGGCTTTTATTTCTATAGATATCTGTTGCATACAGTATAACCGTAGGCGAGAATCTGATTCTCATTGGCTGCTCCGACGGCATAGTGAGATGTTTCAGCCCCATAGATTTGCATTTCATTTGTACATTGCCAAGACCACATTATTTGGGTGTAGATGTTGCCAAAGGACTCACTGGAAGGTAAGTCTCTGATTTGTGTATTATTGTGGGGTTTCTTGATTGCATTAATCTGTAATATTTCTCATGATACACTATTTGTATTTTTAAATTCAATTATTATCATATACAGTAAAACCTGTTTTTGTGTGATAGATAGGAACCGCACAAAAAGTATTCGAAAATTTCTTAAATACTTACAGAAAACAAACAACTTTGTGGACATACTACAGAATTGTTTTTTTATGCGGTGGAGTGAAGGGATGAGTACTAATGTCGCACTGCTCAGCTACACGAGGGCTTTTGGCGACGGACCTCGTAATTTTGAACCATGGTCAAGTGACAAAGACACACCTGAATTGGCACCCCCTCTCCTAACTACCGCTACAACCAACGCGTTTGACTCTCGACAGATTTAACGTACATCACTCCCTTACACGGCGGGTCTTTAGTGGTACTGGGCTCGAACTCCTGACATGCCAGCCACAACCTTGACCACTAGGCTTCCGCGGCCACTTATGCGGTGTGAGAAGGGAAGGCATAAAAAAGGCGCACTTAGAAAATATGTCAATTATTTACGTAATTTATGAGAAAGTACTTCCAAATAAAAATAAATAGTTAAATTATGCATCGAAACATTTAAAAAACATACAATTTCTCATTGTATACATGGAGAAGTTTTCAAAATGCACATACATAATTCATTGGCACTCGTCGTAATCCAAAGCACGTATCTTCTTGTGATGCATTAGTTCAAAATCACTTTCGTCACTTGAACATACAATTTCGATATATTTTTTGGAGCCATGAAGTAAATGATAAGTTTTTACAACGACGGTTGGTTTTTCAGTTGATTATAAACGTCACAATGACCAGATATGCATGATCGAAGCTCTTTTTGGAACTTCAAACTTCTTCCGAAATCGGTATCTATTTAAGGAAATGCTTTTCCAATTTGTTGGAAAGCTGGATCCCTGCATATATTTTATACCTATTCTTTTTAATCATATCATTATCTGTGAAATTATTGATAATGTCACTGTCATTGAAAGTTTCGTCTTCAATCAAGTGCGTGCTGCTAGTGCGTTGAGAGAAAGCAATTGAACGGGCATTGTCGAGAGACTGTTTATAACAAATAAATAGAGCGTCTTGAAGTGGTTTTACGTACATTGTTAGAAAACATTACAGTGGTGCCAAAGCCGTTGAAATTCATATTCCGCATAGAAAAAATCTTGGACAAAAAATGGCACAAAAATAAAATCGCATAAAAAAGGACCGCACAAAAACATGTTGTATTTATTTATTTATTGTTGTATACATTTATTTATTTTGTAAAAAAAAATTGTTTTTTTTGTTTTTGTTTTATGAATTGTAACGTTTATTTTAATCATCATCATTTGTGGCGCGGCAGTCTAGGATGGGCGAAGGCTCACTGAAGACTTTTTCAGACTACTCGCAGTCTAACTCCTGCTCTTTTTATTTACACGCTTTTATAAGTTTCACTTGTATGTAACGTTAACACGCTTTTATGAGTTTCACTTGTATGTAACGGAATCTTGGAATTCGATTTTTACCCACTTTAAAAGGTCAGATTAATTCGAAATTTTGCACACTTGTCAAGAACCGATGACTATACAATAATTTCATAATTTTGTTCCATTGTCCTTATCAGGACACCAGGAATAACGATATTCAGATTTGACGACAATTCCATGTACCACTTCCAGATTTGGCGACTTATTGCATACACCATTTTCAGATTTGGCAACTTATTGCATACACCATTTTCAGATTTGGCGACTTATTGCATATACCATTTTCAGATTTGGCAACTTCTCCCATATATCATTTCCAGATTTGGCAATTTCTCCCATATATCATTTCCAGATTTGGCAATTTCTCCCATATATCATTTCCATATTTGGTGCAACCCCAAAAACGAATTTTTTTTTTTAGTTTTAAGGACTAAACACAATCTTCTTCTAGTCCAATTATCCATCGAAATCTTGGTTTCTCTCTCTCTTCTTCTAGTGTTACATTTTCTTGTCGAAAAGACTTCGTTTATAGAATGTTACTGTCCCCATTCACATGAATAATATGCCCAGACCAATTGAGGCAGCGTATTTTATTGGAATAAACAACATCTGGTTCTTTGAACATACGGTATAACACGGTACTACGTTTCCTAGACCAGTTACCATTTTCCTGATTTCCTCCCAAAACACTATTCAAAACTTTGCATTCAGACGCATCCGAAATCTTTTCCTCCTTCATGGTCATTATCCAGGTCTCTAAAGCGTAAGTAAGGACAGGATGAATTAGGGTCTTGAAGAGTACTGTGCTCTCTCGTTCTAGAAAAAATTCCGGATCTAAGAAAATGCTTCAATCCATTCAAAGCTTTTGTAAGTTATCACACGAATTGTAATACTCTTGCCTTTTGACAACTACTTTATTTAAGGCACATTTTGTGCCACTTCAAGTTGACTATCAAAGACTAGGACACTTCAGGTTCCACGTCTCAGACACAGAAAAACTCTTACACTACTCTCTGAGATAAAAAAAAAATTAATTAGTTCTCACGTGACAGAAACGCCATCTATGGGTGAGAACATGAAACAGCTTTATTAGCTGCAAAAAATTAGTTTCTTTAATTTATAATTGTTTTTAGTAAAGACTGATCCCACAGAAATGAATTCTGTAACTTTTCCAAATTTATAATTCCCAATTAAAAGATAAATAGGGGTGGGGTGGGGTGAGTATTTCCAATAATAGTCATATATTTAGCTTTTATCTTGGTTAGTAGTAAAGGCCAGTTCTATTCATAACTTTTGCTTCTGGCGTTCACCGGTATAACATTCTTTTAGGGTGCCTAAATCTAGAAAATAATAAATTTTCAAACGCAGAAATTAATTAATTTCCAAGCACAGGTTGAAACTAAAGGCACAGGTTGAAACTTATTCTAAAAATATTTTTGAATTTTTTGCATATATGGTATTGATGATGAACTTCATTCATCACAACTATAAATTCTAGATATAAAATCCCCTTCTAATGCAATACGGATAATCATTTATCTTCTTAAGTAAAAATGATGGTCACAATAAAACGAAGAGCTCATATGAATTCATGCAGAGAACTGCCTTACTTACTATAAGACTCATAAAAGATAAGGATATTACTCACAATTTTCTTATAATTTCTTTAGATGTAATATTTCTCTTCTATGATCATTCCTTCTTAAGGTAATCAAGTGTAGAGATTTGTTAATCAGGAAATAATTACCTAAAATTTTAAAATAATTTATTATATGAGTAGTATTCATATATAATAACTTTGATGATTCTATTTTGTTTGTTTTAACCCTTCAGTAACTTGATTGGTAATCTTGAAACTAATAGATAATGAGTTTAGATCTCGTGTTTTTGAACAGATCTTTGATGCACTTTAAATTTAACTATTCACGGTAAAAGCATTTTTCGCCAAAATTGTAGATTTTTAAACTAAAAAAGTTGATTAAAAATTATGAATTCATTCAAACCGAGACGTTTACTTAAGACAATCATTGAATGGGTATAATACATTTTATACAATGTCATCAGTGAAATATTTGGAAATTATTTAGTTCTGTAAAAAAGTTATCACTTGAAGTGAATTTCTAGTATATTAGAATAAAATAAAACTCACTATGTGGGTGAAATTTTTTTTAGAATGTAATACTCAATGGCTTTAACCCTTATTGCAAACATCCTTTTTTTTTAAGAGCTATATCAGAGGCTCTGAGACCAAATCGGTAAACCTTAGAGAACAAATGTTGAAAAAGTACACACATATTGATCATGCATACAACGTACTTATGCAAAAAAGTTTTTTTTTTTTTGGTTTAGTGATTAAAAATTTAAATGAAAAAAATTTTAATGTGGGGGAAAAAACCAATAATCAACGGAAACACTTCAAAAATAAAATTCTTAAAAAACTTTTAAAAAAATATAGTTAATGGCATGGGAACAGCCTAAAAACTCACTCAATTAAATAATTATTACAACAATTCAAAATTCTTTAATATTTGACAAAATAAATTTGTGTAATAATTAGTTTCACGCTTTATATATTTTAAGAAACATCTTACACATAGAATTTTAAAGCAATAATTATTCTTTTCTTGCATAAAAATCATTTTAAATGCTTCGCTGAATCCTCGATTGCTGTGCATATTTAACAGTAAATACCTAATTTGTTTATTAATCTTCCTTAAAAATAAATTACTGGTTAAATTGCTGCAACCGGATTATAAAAACCGTCCTCTATCATTAACATTTACAAATGTGATCTTAATACAAAATGAATGCAGTTCGGTGTAAACCAGATCTAAGTTTTCTCATCGAAGCTGTGTTTCGTCTGAAAAAATAATTTTAAAAACGCCTTTTTTTGTAGAAATAATTTAATGAAAGAGGTAAATCTTTTTAATCTATATAGTACATCGTGTTTGAGATTCTAAAATGTAGAAGTATTTTTAATGTTTTGATTATAGACATTAAACTGGATGTTGGTAGTTGATTATCGAATTTCGCTTGATAAGTCAGAAATGAATAGTTTCCTGAAACAAGTATTTCTTGTTTTCTGAAATTAAAATAATAGTGGAAAAAATACTTAACCTTCTAATTTATTTCTAAGAATTTTTGTAAGAAAAATATCTTCAATATTTCCTGATTTTTATCAAAAGATGGTATAACATGGAATCAGGGACGTCTTAAGGT
>BMAO01020692.1:0-19337 GCA_019973975.1 Trichonephila clavata | reverse complement strand
AAAATGCTTCAATTAAAGTTATAGAAAATTTTATTCTCTTCAATATTTATAATAAATGCAATTTATAATAAATGTATAAATATTTATAATAAATATTTGTAATAAATGTAAATTTAAGGCCATAGGAAACGAAATATTTGCAAAAAACCGAATTTTTTTACCTTTGACCTTGAATATCTTAAGACTCGGACACGAGATTTTATGAGACTTTTGAGACAACATTTAGAATGACAAAATAAAGGTCTATACAAGTTTTCAGCTTATTATCTCTCATTCCGCTGTTGACCCTTTTTTTTTTTTACTAAGATGACTGGGCTAAAGTAGGCTATCGCGGTCGCACATTCACTGCATAATAATTCCCTAATTTTTAACTGCTGTATAAAAAGTGCGTGTCTGCTCTAACAATGGATATTTTTTGTTTTAGTTGCTTATTATAGTATTTTCAAAAGGTAAGAGTAAAAAATTGTACATGCTTTTTTGGACCCCGATATTACGAATAACCTCAATTTAACGAGCAATTTGTTCGGTCCCGATGAATTCGTTAAATCAGTTACGGACTGTATTACATTAATTTTGCACTGATCTCGAGAAAATGTAAAAACTATGAAACAAAAGAATGAAAGCAATGAATAGTTCATAAAAAAACTTATGGAAAAGTTTTATAAAATTTTATTTCTCAATTGTGTACGTGAGATTATCAATATTGCTGAAATACATGACATTAAAAGCTCGAGTCAATGAATAAATATAAGAATAATTGTTATTTTAAAATCCTTAATTTGTTTTTCAATAATTCTAGATCCTCATAAATTGTGAGTTTTCCACAAAACTGCAAGTATTTATGAATAAAATTTATGAAAACACAAGTTTTCGTTAAATTTTTTCAGTTATTCGATATCAAGATTAAATTTTTATATAAGAAAAAATTTTATCAGATGCAATAATTTGTGTAAAAAGTGAAAATTACTTAAGAGGATTATTCATTTGAAGTATTATAATCCCTTGTTTAAGGAAATATCAAAAGGTATGAAATGAATTACAATACTGTCAGCATCTTAAGGCTAAAGCGGTGGGATCTATACCCACCGCAATAACGATCAAAAGCCATCAGACACACTTGACGCAACAAACAAAGCTGTCAGACACATTTGACACAGCAAACAAAGCCGTCAGACACACTTGATGCAGCAAATAAAGCCGTCAGACACGCTTGACGCAAGAATCAAAGCCGTCAGACACAATTGTCGCAACAGATTGTGGTGCACTCTTTGTTAAGTAAGGTAAAGTGTTATGATCAGTGTAAAATTCAATTTCAGTTCCAAATACCCATACTTCAAACTTTTTAAGCTCCACACAATAGCAAATGCTTCTCGTTCAATAGTTTACCATGACTGTGTGTGTGTTGGGTTTGTTCAATTTTTGACTTGCATAAGCAATTGGGTAACACTTATCAACACATTTTTGTGACAGGCAAGCAGCTATGCCATTTTGCGATGCTACAAAGATGGGCTTTTGCTCTACAAACGTTCAATGTGACAATCAAACACTATCCTGGTGTGAAAATGCCTTATGCTATGCACTCTCACAATTAGTGTAAGAAGTGTGCTTTTCAATTTTGGAAGGGAAATTTTTAGATTTAGTGAACAATATTTTCTTTATCTCCTCTTATGTATTTTATTATATTATTTGTGTATCTATTTACATTTTTAAAAAATGCTAATGATTTTTAGAATTTGATTTTTCAAATACTTTTAACTAAATGTTGGTTATTTTGTGAATTCCTTAAACTTAAATTTTCTTGATTATTATGATATAATTATGGATATCAAAATGGTATTCTTAATTTAGTTATGTATACTTTTCTTTTTATTTATTTTTTAATTTATGTGTGAGATATATATAATGCTATTTACTTATAGCTTAGTGTATGATATTAATGTATATAATTTCATGCTCATTTATTTTATTATCAGATTGAGTATCATGTGTGACACTTCAATCTTGTGTGGGGGGTGTACTGTTTCCTTCCCTCAGCAGGAGGCGCACTGTGTCCCCCTTCCATAAGAATGTGTTCTTTGTTTGAAAATAGCTTCTCGGTACCGGCGCGTTAGGGCGGTGACCAGAATAGAGAAATTGCCCGCGTGGGTCGTTAAAATTTGCTTTTAATATTTCTTTTTATATGTTTCTGTAAATAAAAGTTCTGTCCTCAAAGAAGACTTCTGTTGAAGGGAGGAAACACTACAACATCATACACTACACAACAACGCATCACACTGCCGCAATAACCCAGGTTCGAATCCTGTCGACTCGATCTTATTAAGACGGAGTCGAGTTCTATCCTCCGCAGTTTTAAAATAATATACGCTCACAAAACACCATTTGAGATTAAGGGGCTAAGAATCTTGAAATTATAGATTTTGAGACTTTTGAAATCTCCTATTCATGACTTTTCTAGGGATACTACACATACGCCATATTTTCAATTATAAGTATGCCCAGTTATGATTTTTTAAAATTATAAACTTGTGGGCCACTCCCACTTTTGACGGATATTCACCTTTTAAATATCCTGAAACAATTGCAAAGCCTTCTTTTTATTTATTCATAAGCAATTAACTTTAGATAACAGTATAACTGTAAATTTAACTGTTTAATTTTGGAGTGGGATTCATAGTTAAATGATAACCAGGCCATTGAATTAGAATTATTAAATTATGAATTAATCAGTATTTATGGAATACTTACTTTGACAAGGTAAGAATTTTTATAAAAAAAACTGTTTTCTAAAAATTATATTTTTAGAGAGAGAGAGAGAATTCTGTTTAAAAATGATTTTTTTTCTAAATTTACTCTATGTGTAAACACTGCAAGTTTAAATTATATATTCCTTATGTATACTTGTGCATACTGAAGTGATATTTTGGAAATATTACAAAAACATTTAGCTAAAGAGCACATGTCGTGACAAATTTGAATAAATTCAGTGATGATAAGTAGATTTTTTTAAATAACTAAGTATATTTGAAAAAATATCACTTCAATATAAATATAAATGTTTCTTTATTGTACAGACAAGTTTTTAAACGTAAATATTCAAAAGCTTCTGAATGAATGGTACCTACAGATAATTCAGATGTGCAATACCATTTGTCGTTGCAAAAAGCTAGTTACATACATGTGGGACGGCGTCTAGGGGAAGGCTCAAATTTAATATTAAATGATCACAGAGAGTTAAAATGACCTAATTTATTAAAACACAACCAAAACATTTAACTATTTACAAGGGGTTTCAAATAATTAACTCAAGACCAAGTTTACTACCGAGATAGCACCATACTAATTCGGAAAACACGCCTTCACTCTTAAAAAACGGAAAGACAGAATCCATCCGACCTACCTTCGTGCAATCTTTCGTGCAACTCCCAGTTTTTTGCCACATTATAGACATATGACATCACTGTATCGCGAAGCGAAGATTCACGTGGTTTCCTTTAGTGGCGCCATCTCTTACAATTCAAATAAGAATAAAAAGAAATAAAAAAAACCTGCATCCTTTTCCTACAAGTTCGGCCATCCTGGGAATCACTGACCTCAGTGATTTTACATAACATACAATAAAAAAATAGGCTTCTGCAAAATTAATACTTATCAGAGATAAAAAAAATTCCACAATAGACATTCAAATTTGAAAATAAGGATACAACTCTCAAAAATGAAACATTAATAGCAAAGAAAACAAAGCACATTAATACACATTATGTTTTTAAAAAGAATAGGAAACGCTTTTTATAAAAATACATCATCATGGTGAGTAAAATTTCATTAAATCAGCAGATGAATTTGTTATCTTAGGACCCTCATGATCACCCACTTTCTCTAAATCATATCTATCTCTAGGTTTTACTTTAACTATTCTATATGGTCCCAAAAACCTAGGCCTTAATTTCAAACCTATCCCAAATAGTGTTCTCCGAATGACCACCAAGTCACCCTTCTGGTAGTTAGGGGCCTTACTGCACTTCCTGTCATAGGTTCTTTTATTCTTTGCCTGTATCTTCTGGATATTTTTCTTTGCGTCTTGTCGTAATTGGTTCCTCTGTTCTTGCAATTCCCCCATCATTTCCTCCATCAGTAACTCCTTCAGACGAAGATCTTAATTGTTTCTAATGGTGACGCCAATTTATAATTCAAATGGAGACCACTTAGTACTACAATTAAATGTACTATTTAAAATTCTTTGAAGTGGGTCTACGAACTTGAACCACTTGGTAGACTCCGCAATTGATAGTTTGGTCAAAACGGGAGTAATAGTTCGGTGTATTCTCTCGACTTGGCCATTCCCTCTGGGTACTAAGGTGGCGATTTACAAATGCTGAATGTTTTCATTAGCACAATAAACTCCAAAAGCTGCAGAGATAAAAGCAGAGTCTCTGTCTGTTATTATTCTTTTGGGATTACCAAAAGTCTTTTGTTGCAATTTTAATTTATCCAAAGCATCTTCTGCGGAAGTAGATCTAACGGGATAAAGCCAGGTAAATTTTGTTAAAAAATCCACTATTGTGAGAATATGCTGATATTCCTTGTTAGTAGAAGGCAAAGGTTCGATAAAAATCGACGTGATAAGTACTTAATGGCACATCTTCTTTAGAAATGGGGTTAAGAAATCCATCCTTTTTTCCACTCTTTTTGTTGGTCGTAATACAGGGCACACAGTTAACAATTACATTCTACACTTGCTTGCTCAAATTGGGAATGAAGAATTCCTGTTTGACAATTCTTTCTGTCTTGGCAACGGAGAAATGTCCCTTCTCATGTGCTAACTTTATTATCTCAGTTTGCATATCTCTTGGTACAACTATCAATTCACGACCTTCATAATATTTGTAAAGTATTTCGTTTTTATCGAAAAAGTCTGAATTACTGTTTGTTTCAATCAGTGACCTTAGTCTCTGAGTGTATTCATCTTCTTGTTGTGCCCTTTTTAAACTTGCGGTTAGTAACTATTGCGACTGGATATCTGCTAAGGGCATCCACATGTTGCATTCTCTGGCCGGAACGATGCACAATTTCATAATCAAACTCTTCCAGCAATAATGCCCATCGCGCTATACGAGTAACCAAATCCTTTTTGTCCATAGTCTTTTGAAACGCTGAGCAGTCCATTATGACTTTGAAATGATTTCCCATAAAGTAGGTACGAAATTTCTTTAAAGCGTTGACAAAAGCAAGAACTTCAAGTTCATAGCTGCTATACTTCTCCTCTTCCGGAGTAGTTTTCTTAGACATGTATTGAACAGGATGCAATTTTCCATCTTCTGCCTCCTGGAGTAAGACGGCTCCGTATCCTTGTTGACTTGCGTCCGAGTGCAATTCGGTTGTTTTTCCCTGCTGGAAAATACTTAATACTGGACTTTCAGTCAATAATTGCTTGAGCTTTTCAAATGCTTCTATTTGAGGTCGTTCAAAGGCAAATGGATTATCGTTTCTAATTATATCACTCAAAGGTTTCGCTATTTTAGAGTACGACGGAATAAATTTTTGAAAATAGCCAGTGAGTCCTAAAAAGCTTTGGACTTGTTTGACAGTCGTTGGTACAGGGAACTTCTTGACAGCTATCGTTTTCACAACCGAAGGGCGCACCGTTCCATTTTTGACAACGTGACTCGAAAATTCCACCTTTCGTTTTAAAAAATCTGACATTTTTCAAACTTGATCTCCACCCTATATCTGGATGCGACCTCAAGTACTTTCTTTAGTTTTTCCATACCTTCTTCCTCATCTTTAGCTGGAATGATCAAATCGTCCAAGTAAATTATTACGATGCCTTTTCGCATGAGTTCCCTGAAAATGCTGTACACATATCTTTGGAATACGCTTGGGTTTGTACTAAGACCAAAGGGTACCTCATTAAATTCGAACTGCCCGTCTGGTACAACAAAGGAGGTGAAATGCTTGCAATCCTCGTTCACGTCGACAGGAAAAAACCCATTTTTTAAGTCTAACGTGGAATACACTTTGGCGTCTTGCAGTCTATACAATACAAGTCTATATCAGTGGCAAGGGGAAGCGATCCTTGACTAGTTTTCGGTTCAGTTTCCTATAGTCAATGCATAGTCTGTCGATACCGTCTTTTTTCTTGACTAACATGATAGGACTTGCATATTCAGAAGAGCTTGATCTCACGATTCCCTTATCCAACCATTCATCGATCTGTTTATTGACGGCCTGATTCTCCAGAAATGACAAACGGTGTGCTGTTTGGTAAGCTGGTATATCATCCTTCAGGATAAATCTCATGGACACATTTGTCGTTTCGGTCTTCTTAGGTGTATAGCTGTTGATTAGTTCAGAGAGTTCCTTTCTTATTCGAGGATTGATAACGTGTTTAACTTCGATTTCGTGTGTCTTCAGTTCTTGCTTCATAAACCTGTGTATTCACAAACCAAACCATCTCTTCGTGTTTACGGAAATAAATACCTTTTCTATCAAAGCCAACAAAAGCCTGTTTCAAAATGTCCGATCCTATCACTGCCTGGAAATCCAAATACAGCGTAGGCACGACATGCCATATTACGGAATATTTCTCTCTATCCAATTCGATTTCTCGTTGGAACGATCCTTTTGTTTTGACTTCGTACTTTCCTAATCCAGATAACACGACAATGTCCCTCGAGAGCTTCGATTGCTCGATGATTCCTTTGCTTACATCTTCACGAATGAGCGAAACTGTGCTTCCAGTGTCGATGAGAGCCTCAAAAGTCTTGTTTCCGATGATTATTTTCCTGGTCTTAATTCTGTCTCGCTGAACTCGAGAACAGATCTGGACCGGAGAGCCTGAAGATTTATTGATTTTCGAACCTTTGTTGTGCTTTGTACAATCTACGGCATAGTGACCTGGTCCCCTGCAGTAGCTACATGTTACCTGTTTAACTCTTTTATCGTAAATTCTCGTCGATTGAAAGCATTTTCTATCATTCCAATTATTTCCAAGGTGAAAACGTTCTTGCCTTCGAGAACAATTATCGTTTTTGTTAGATCTCTTAGCAAATGAGTTTAACTGCTTTGGCCCTATAGTTCTTCGGACGTCCTCATAATCTTCAAATTTTTTTGCTAGCTCAATAGATGAGTTAATAATAGACCATTCGTCCAAAAAGTGTTCCTGAAAATCATACGGCGCCCTCTTATTCATTTGATCGGCTATGATTAATTCTCGTAATTGGTCATAGAGGTGTTAACTTTTTAGCCCAAAGTCCATCCATCAAAATACGTCTGTAATTCTCGTGTTGAAAATCTTGCCATGTTCGTTCATCGGACTTTTGGTGAAACAAAAATAACTGACGAAAGTTTTCCGGAGATAATTTAAATCTTTGTAAGAGTAAATCCTTTACATGATCGTAATCATTACACATATCAGTTGGTTCTCTTGCGATCAGATGGGCAATTTCGACGGGTATTAAACCTATAAGTTTTTGAACCCAATCTTTTTTCGGTAAGAAAGTTAGTTCTGCATGACGCTCAAATAAGGTAAGATTCAAACCAATATCTTCCTTCATATTAAACTTATGAAAAGTTTCGTAAAACAGTTTATTCGATGCTTGAACGTTTTCGATGTTATTCGGCATACCGGCAGTCTGTTGCACTTGTATTCGCAACTTCTCTAATTCGTACTCTCGTCTTTCTCTCTCATCCTTTCGCATATCCTCTCTCTCAACCCTTTCTCTCTCTCTTCTCTTTCTGTACGTTCCTCCACTATGCTATCAAGCATCTTTTTAACATCGTCTTCAACGTGATCTGGGCTTTTTACGATCAGCTCCTTTAACTTCATTTTTGTGATACCTGCTTCGAAAGTAAGATCCAAATCCTCGGCGAGTGACACCAAATCCTCTTTCCTTTTCGCGAGTAAGAATGCCATTTTTATACTCAGAATGGTGACCCAGAGAACAACTTAAATTTTTACCCAAGTTAAATGAGACAAAACCATTAAAATGACACGCAAAAAGTGTACTCACTTAAAAAGAAACAAAAGATAATTTAAATAAGATGCAATTATCAATTATAAACAATTATAGACAAAAATGGACTTTTTAAAGAATTCCCGGAACTTAAATCCTTTTACAAAACACAACAGTATTATACAGTTAATATCAATTTTATTTTTCATTAAAAAAACAACGCGTTCCT
The DNA here is from genome assembly GCA_019973975.1 of Trichonephila clavata. Lineage (NCBI taxonomy): Eukaryota > Metazoa > Arthropoda > Arachnida > Araneae > Nephilidae > Trichonephila > Trichonephila clavata. Next base: position 11,156 of record BMAO01020692.1, on the reverse strand, counting down.
CTCATTTATCAAAAATAGATTACTAGAAAAAACACGGAAAGTACTCAGTTATTAATCCAAAACCAAAAGAACAAATATCTGTGTCTGCAATTAAACCAATAATAGTACCTCGTACTTCAAAATTCAATTTCAGATTCGCAAAACAGGAAATTTACACACAAAATCATTTATTTAATTTTCGCTGATTACTCACACAATACCAAAAAAGGATACTAGCACAATGCAATGTAATTCTGAAGGCACTTTACGTTGACCTCAATGACACAGGAAATCTTGTTTCGTGTTGATAACTCGCAATTCGATGCAGTTCCAAAGGTTCTCTCGTCAGCGTTGACCTCAATGATCAAGGTAATCCCGTTAAATTCGTTCTGTATCTCGTTGAATCGCTGGGCTTCCAGTTTTGGTTGACTGCAGCTGACGTGGAAATTCACCAAGATTCTGTGTTTCTGACCAAGTCAATGGACCTCTGGTTCCTGTTGACTGTTCTTGCTGAAGTATTTCCGTATCGCTCGCAGAATCTCCATATCGCTCGTAAAATTTCTTACCCAGCTGGAGGCGTCGCCGGGTCTCTATTCGATGCAAGGCAAGGTCTATGTACCACTCGGTAAATTAGAAATCGATGAGGAGGTAAAGATTTTAAAAAATGCTCTTAGACAAAATGTTGAATAGTTTAAAATCTCGGTCAATTCCCCAATTTGTGGGACGGCGTCTGGAGGAAGGTTCAAATTTAATATTAAATTATCACGGAGAGTTAAAATGACCTATATAATTTATTAAAACACAACCAAAACATTTAACTATTTACAAGGGGTTTCAAATAATTAACTCAAGAGCAATTTTACTACCGAGATAGCACCATACTAATTCGGAAAACACGCCTTCACTCTCAAAAAATGGAAAGACAGATTCCATCCGACCTACCTTCGTGCAATCTTTCGTGCAACTCCCAGTTTTTTGCCACATCATAGACATATGACATCACTGTATCGCGAAGCGAAGATTCACGTGGTTTCCATTAGTGGCGCCATCACTTACAATTCAAATAAGAATAAAAAGAAATAAAAAAAACCTGCATCCTTTTCCTACATACATAAAAATACATAAATATTATGTTTAAAACCATAAAAACAGTTTTGATTTACTGTTTTTGAAGTCATTTGACCAGTTTAGAGAAAAATTTGAGATCAGATACTTTTATAAATACTGTTTGCATGTGAATATACAAAACAATAATGAAAACTTTCAAAAAATGTCGTATAATCACATATTCCCAAATCCTTACTTTTACATAGAGTTACATTATTACAAGGCCTTCATGGTGTCTTCTTATGATCAACTTTGATGTTTGTAATACACCAAATCTAAAAATTCTTCAAAAATTGATACAGATTTTGAAAAAAATAATGTAAATATTACAAAATATCTCGATAAAGAAAACTGAAAAATGCAATGTATTTATTTTCTGGGCAATTTAAGTAAAATGGGGGGGGGGGGAGTCTTAAAATAAATATAGGATAAGCTAATGTTTAATAAAATGGGACCAATAGATGTTGTAATTCATAATTTTTGCGATAAAGTGACATTTTTATATTAAAATTGCAATTTTCTCAGAATTACGTTTTTCAAACTGCGTGTATCTTTTTCTCAGAACCTATTGACTATGTAAAAACAATAATTTTACTAAACATAACTTATATGTAGCTATACACTGGTGTGCAAAAATTAAGGACGAAGTCGAAAAATTAGCATATCAGCTGAACGAAGAGGCAGAGCGGACAGAAAGACCAATCAGGAGATTAAGTGAGGTGATGTACGGTAGCACATGCGCAGATATGCAGGTAGACGTAATGGGGAGTGTCTGAGTAGTAAAGCATGTTGTAGGTGTAGGATTAGTATTTCTGGCAAAGAGATTGCACACCGTATAGCAGTTAAAATCACACCGAGTTGCTGCCTCAGCGAGAAATAGCGAATAATCAATCTGTTAGACGACATCTGGATGCTTTTACCCGAGGTCGAATCATTGGGAAATTGGAAGAAGGTCGCAGTGTGACAAGTGTGGCGGCAGAGTTCGGAATTGCTCACAGCATCGTTTCACGACTTTGGAGACAATTTCAAACTACAGGAACAGCTATCCGGGGGTTCAGTAGTGGTCGTCCACGAGGAACCACACCCGCAGATGACCGGTATATTGCCTTACAGGCCAGAAGAAACAGGCGGCAGACAGCGGGAGAAATCGCTAGACACACGACACAGGCGACTGGACGACCGATATCGCGTTTTACCGTGGCCAGAAGACTGCACGGTGGTGGTCTGTTTGCACGACGCCCTGTATGGTGTGTACCTCTAACGCCTGCCCATCGGAGAAGGCGTTCTCTGTGGTGCCGGGAACACCGGAATTGGAGAGACAATGAATGGGGACGAGTACTCTTTGCAGATGAGAGCAGATTCAGTCTGAGTAGCGATTCTCATCGCATACTCATCTGGAGAGAGCGGGGAAGCCGCAATCATCCCTCGAACATCATTGAAAGGGACAGGTATGGAGGTGGCGGTGCTCTCGTTTGGGGAGGCATCATGCTTGGTAGTTGTACAGACCTTCACATCTTCGACGCAGGTTCAGTCAACGGGACCCGTTATTGTAACGAGATTCTTCTTCCATATGTGCGTCTTTTTAGAGGCGCTATGGGTCCGCAGTTCCTTTTCATGGACGACAATGCACCATGTCATCGCACAGTAGCTGCCGAACAGCTCTTAGAGAGTGAGGATATTGAACGTATGGATTGGCCGGCATGATCTCCGGATCTCAATCCCATCAAGCATGTATGGGATTTTCTAGGCAGACGCTTGGCAGCTCGTACCTTACCACCAGTAACGATTCCGGAGCTTCGATTGGCGCTGCAAGACGAATGGGCAGCAATGCCTCAACATGAGCAGACGTTGTGAAACCTGCCTAGCAGTCAGGGGAGATCATATCCCCTACTAAAGACCGGATATTTCTTGCTGGACACCCATCACAGGGATGTTTCGGCCTTCAGTCGCATTGCGCTCCATGCTACTTTTTCAATAAAGCTTCTTTTTATCCCTCTGATTTCTCTTTTAGTAAGTGTTGCTTACATTACTCATGTCCTTACGTATTGGGGATCTTACGGTATTAAATGTGTTGATTTGGAATGCTTTTGTACAAAGTTATATTGAAAAAACCGTCTCGTCCTTAATTTTTGCACACCAGTGTATATACTGAAGTGAGCTTTTATTAATATTCCCAATATATTTGTGTAAAAGTCACTGTGTGTGTGTGTGTGTGTGTGTGCGTGCGTGCGTGCGTGCGTGTGTGTGTGTGTGTGTGTGTGTGTGTGTGTGTGTGTGTGTGTGTGTGTGTGTGTTGTGTGTGTGTGTGTGTGTGTGTGTGTGTGTGTGTGTGTGTGTGTGTGTGTGTGTGTCAGACACACTTGACGCAACAGGAACAACTCCCACGATCGCCATATATAACAACTATATCGTTCGTCCACCGATTCACAGGTGGGGTAGTAATGTAGTGGTGGTAACTATATAAGCCAGTAAGAGCCTCCGGACTAAAGTGATCATTTTGGTCTAGTGGTATGTTACGTGCTTACGAATCGTAGAAGGTACCTAGTTCTATCTTCCACAGTTTTATAATAAAAAACACAAACACTATTTGAGATTAACTGTCCTAAACATGCATCAAAATTGTTAGAGACGAGCCATTTAATTCGGGATGACTCGACACAAAAATAGCATTTTCTTCTTTAAACAACTTCCATCCTTAATCATATGAAAACCATCAGCCAGGAAACTTACGAATAGAACAAGTGGCCTAACGCGTCTATCGTAGTGATTTCTCAGATTTAATACCATTTCAAATAATTTTCTTTCCTTTTTGCATTTTTCTTTTTTTTCAGAGTGAATCATTAAAATAACACTAAGCTGTTACGAATTAAAAAATGAAATGGCAATTAATCATTAAAAGTTCCAAGAAAAAAAATCCTTTAATTAAAGCATTTATTAAATCAACTACAGAGTTTAATTTAGCTTGTTAAAGTGTTAATACTTGAAGACAGATTTAAATAAAATAACTGATTTCTAATTTGACTGGAATCCTTCGTATAAGTAGTCATTAAAGTTTTAAATACTTTCCTTCCAAATGTTTCATTCAAATTATTTCTATAGTTTGAAACAGATTAATACAACTTGATGATTTATTGAAACGAAAAATTGCCTTCATCGGGCGAGGGACTTCATTTTAATATTGGTTTCATTCAATAAATGTTTGAGGAAATAATTTACCCTTTTTGGAAGGATATTAATAAGGGTCCTTCAATCGATCATTTTCTATTTCCTTTAAGTCCCTATTCAACTTTCAACTCCTTTTGAAAGCATTTATTAAATTAATTATTAGTGAGAAGGATGTTAAAGATTGCATTGCTAATTATATGCTAGTTATGAAACATTTATATGCAAAGCAAGTTTCGTAAATGTAAGTTTTAAAAAAATGTGCTAAAGAGATTTAGTTTTATTTGATTATGATTAAATTATTTTAAGAGTATCAAAATAATCAACAAAGTTCTGTTACAGTAAAATAAACATTAAAAGTGTCGTGTGTTAAAAGGGGCCGTGGGTAGCCTAGTGGTTAGAGCATCGGTCTCCAGAACCTAAGGCCTGGGTTCGATGCCACTAAATACCACTGAGTATAGACGGAGTACGTGCTCGTTAAATCAGTGGGTCCGAAAGTCTTGTGGGCGGTCGCAACAGAAACCACGAGTGCAGGGTGCTGGAGAATATTTCCCTTCAGTTCCATGCCAAAATTGCGGAGGTGGAGATAGGTGGTGTCGCCATCTATCGTTAAGAAGTCCAACCTGTCTCACAGGCAATTGCATTTTTCATTCCTTCCCTGCGGGAAGAACACAACAACAAGAGTATCAAAATAATCAACGAAGTTCTGTTACTGTAAATAACATTAAAGAGTCGTGTGTTTATAAAATAGTGTAGTTAGCTAAAAAGCTTAGGAGAGATCTGCTATATAAATTTATAGCAAATGTTTTATATTGTTATTATTATTATTAAAAGGTTGATATAAATATATATTATTCCCTAGAAAATATTTTGCTTAGTTATTTTTGAAATAATAAGTATAAGCGTAAACGGTATAGAGAATTAATCTATAAAATAAGTGCAAACATATATAGATTATTTTAACTAACTAAAACTATAAGAGATTGAGAAGCAAACTAAACTACTGAATTATTCAAAGTAAGAAAACCCGTTTTGTATTTCTTGATCATTATCTTCTAAATTAAAGTGGTGTTCGCGGTAACCTAGTGGTCAAGGTAATCGGGATTGATGGGTAATGAGCTCACGCCTAGTGCCACTGAAGACCCGCCATGAGGAGGGGACCGATTCAGATAAAATATGCCGTGGCTCAAATGTCCTCCCGCTGGTGTGGTGTGGAAGTTAGAAGAAGGTGTGCCAGCTCAGGAGTCATTCCCGTCACTTGGCCAAGGTTCAAAATTGCTGGATCCGTCACCAAAATCCCTCGAGTAGCTGAATAGTGTGACGTTAATATTCACTCACTAATTTTAAATACCTCTTTTATACATACTTTTTACTATTTTGTAATCAATACCAAAAGGAAAATAAAGCAAAAATTGAGAAAAATTTGATGATTAGGGTAATTTCCCCTAAAATAATTGCTTGAATTTAATTAATGTGTGACAAAACTTTTCCAATGGCTTTCTGCAACATCTTAGCGATTTTTCATCTTTTCTTTTTCTACTTCTTTTTGCATGCTTATGGGAGCAATCGTGCTAATAAATTTTAACATCTCCCTCAATTAGACTTAAATTTTCTTTTTAAAAAGTATACATTTTTTTAACCTATACAAATAAAGGAGAAAAGAGACTCTCTCTCTCTCTCTCATCACGAATCTCTGGATTATTAAACCTACAGACTTAAAATTTGGTAGGCATGTTCCGTTCATGAAGTAAAAATCCACTAAGAACCGATTTTGTAAAGTCGACCTCCAATGGGTGTTGCGAAAGCTTCAGGGACGCTAAAGGTAAATATTCCTGTTATGGACTCGTTGTGTGTGTGTGCATCATCCCTTGTCACATGTCCCCTCTTGCACGGAGAAATGGGACAACCCCCTTTTCATGTACTTTGCTTTTGTTTTGTTTTTCCTCTGTGTGTATTGCTGTTCATTCGAATGAATAAAGAAGTCACTATGAGTTGGTAAAAATTCGTTGGAATTAAAAACATTTCGTAAGATTTCGACACCTGTGCAACTATTGTTGAACTATTCAACCTACAGACTTGAACTTTAGTATCATGTTCCTTTCACAAAAGAAATTTTATGAAAATCGACCTCCAAGGGGCATTGCGAAGGCTTAAGGAGCGTATTAGACTTAAAAAATTTCAGTTTTTAATCTATTTGACCTACAGACTTGGAATTTGGTAGGCACGTTTCTTTTATGGGGTTGAGATCCACTACTAGAGAAAATTTTTGAAAATTGTCTTTTAAGGATCATTGTGAAGGGTTAAGGGGCATTATAGATAAATATTCCTCTTTTTTAACTATTAGACCTGAATTCTTGAAATTTGGCAGACAAGTTCCTTTCATAGAGTAGATATGCGTTCTAAAAATGTTTTGTTGATTTAAAATTCACCAAGAATGTGTCTCACGGAAATCGACTCCTAAAGAGGGTTACGGGGTTTATTGATAAAACTATTTCCGTTTTTGAATTATTAGATTTTAGACTTGAAATTTGGTAAGCATGTTTATTTATTGAGTAGAAATACACTAAAAATTTGTTTTGCAGAAATCGAGTTGGTTATGAGAGCATAAAAGATAATTCCACTTCAATTAAAGAAATTATTATTTAGAAATCCTATCCTTTTTAAATCAAGAGGTGAGAGTTATAAAAATATTTTTCATTACAAAATTCATAAAGCTAAAATTAAACATCAATAATTTTTACATATATATTCGTACAGCGTCACGAAGTATCAGCGTAGCGGGTGGTAACGGCTAGAAACAAATATAAAGTAAACAAATTGTTACAATAACAATATATATAATAAATTGTTTATATTTTCCTCTAACAGCATTTTATAATAACAATATAACATATATATTCTCAGCAATACAGAACTGGAGTAATTATTACATTTTCCATAAATAGTATTTATAATCAAACCTATAACTATTATTTACAAGAATAAATTTTCTTAATGGCTTACTTAGAAACTTCCAACCAAAATTCATAAATAATTTTTAATTTAGATTTGATTTACTATTTTAGAACTGTTTTTAGTTCTCTTTCGAAACATAATTCAAAGGAATATATGTAAGTAAAATTACTGCGTTTTCCTAATTTAATTAAAATTTCTTTTATTTTTCATTAGTAAATATTTGAAACTAACTAGCAGTTCATTCCTTTTGATTGAACACATTGTTTTTCTTGAAAAAAAAAGAAGTATCAAAATTGCGAAGTACCAAAAACTTTGAAATCATTAATTGTTATTTAAGAAAAATCGTTTGAAAAAGATAGTTTTAATAAATCCTTCGAGTTTTTATCCGTCAAATAAAAACTCAAAGCAAAACTTTAAAAACATTTTTTTTTTTTTTTTTTTTTTTGTTTTTTATTTCAACTAAATTAATCAAGAAATACTTTATTTCATCCGTCTTGAAAGAAAAAACATTTATATCATCTCGTTTTTTCCACTCCCCTTTTAGTGCATTTTAATGAAGTTCGAACCAATTCAATTTTTTTTACACTTAAAATTGGTTATATTTATTTCTTTGTTTGAAATTTTAATCTTTCGTCCAAAGACTCAATAGTCACCTTGATATTTATTTTTATCATTAAATTTTATTTCCTAACTAAGCAGCACTTTTAAAAATTAAAAATGTTCTTTAATAATTAAGATACTATCTCGAAACATTTATTGCTGTTTTTCCATTTCCTTTAATACATTTGATAAGTATGATCAGTTATTTTATCTATACACAGGTAGCTCTTCTTACATATTGAGTTCAAATTAGTGAAAAGATTTATAGTTTTGTATGTATGAATCACTTATTTCTGTTTTATTAAAAAAATATTCTATATTTTTTAAATAAAATAGGTTTTTGTGATGATTTTTAAATTTATTTTCATATTTATTCAAATAAATTTATTTTACTTTTGTGTAATGTTTGTTACAATTTTTACTTGAACTTTTCAAGACGCTTAGTTCTTTGGTTTGCAATAGGCATATGAATTACTGCCAATGTTTAATTCTGAAATAAATTTAATTTATTGTAAGTTTTTTAACAATTTTCTTCCAAATCACCTATTTTGAAATGAAGTTAATTGAAGAAACTTTTATAATTTCTATCAAGTTTAGAAAATTTCGAAGAAAAATATTATTTTTTCTGGATCGGGAATTTTTTAAAATTATTTGGCATATATTAAAAATACAAAACGTTTAATTTTAAATTTTTATTTTTCATTTTGTAATTAACTTTTAATGTTTCCTTTTCTATTTGGTGAATGTTTATTCAATATTTTTTTCTGAATGCAGTCGATACATTTTTATTTCTTTGTCGAATAATCTAAGTAAATCTGGATCAATTTATCTCTAAACTATATCCCTATATAAATAATTCTCCTAATTGTCCTGTTAATCACAAATGTATACTAAAGTTTCTAAATTCATGTGATAGAGATATACAACTGTTCAGATGGTAGTACACTGCTCAAAATAATAAAGCATATTATAAATCTTACATAAAAAATTCAATAAACAATTTTTTTTGTAGAAAACGGAAGAGGTATTTACAAATGCTAATTTTCCCATTTTCAAACTTCGGAGTATGCAAATTTAGAGTCTGGCGTCTAAACTGACGCTTTAGTGGCAACGAATGAAATTTGTATTCTTAATTAAACAAGAAGCAGAAAAGAATGATGGCATTCACTAAGTACGTTGTTTTGTTGCGTGCGATGTTTCAGTGAAGTCATTTAACCGAATCAAAAGCTTGGAGAGTTATTAGTGGGTTAAAGAGGACCAAATACAAGCCGCAGTAGCAGAAGCTAATGAAGCTTCCCAAAGTTTGATTTCCAGGATCTAGAAACATTTTTGGAGACTGCAAATGCGCAACAACGTTCAGTGAAGATCGATATTTTTACAATAAGAGAGTCTCGGAGACACCGAAATATGAATTTCACTCTTCTTCAACAATACCTTCGCTGCTGTCACCCCAGTTTCGACACAAACTGTTCGAAATAGACTCCAAGCAGTAGGTCCCTATGCTCACCAACCAATGTGTTATGCGTTACACTAACAGAAAAGTACTGTTGCAACCGCAGGGAGTGGTCAACAGTGCATGTGGACTGGAGGTGAAATGAATGGCGCTTATATTCCTTTCTCTGAAAGGTCCAATTTTTTTTCTCATCCTAATAATAGGCGTATCTTCATCTGGAAGGAGCTTGTCACAAGAAACAATCCTGCGTTCGTGCTCGGAAGAGTCAAATTTAGCAGTGGAGGATAAACGGTCTGTGATGGGCCTCCAAATGATGGGTCTATGATATGTCTCCAAAGATGGCGCGTTGTTCTCCACATCATTCGAATTGAGCTCTGACTGGTAACTGATATAGGAATGAGACCTAAGACCTATTATAATCCCCTACTCTGTAGCAATTGGAGATGAAATAGTTATGGATAACAATTACTGGTCATATCAAGATAATTTGGCGAAGGCCTTTTCATAATTTGAATGGCCAGGGTGTTCTCCAGACATTAATCCAATAGAGAATATTTGAGGTATTTTAAGCAGATGAGTTTCTGGCTGCCACCCCCCCCCCCACACACACACAATTCTTTTGAACTGGAAAGGGTCTTTCTGGAGAAATTGAACAGAATACCCAGCTCCTGATTAACAGACTCGCTGACTCCGTGCTTCAAAGAACCGTTTAGGGAAAACCGTACTCACAACTAAAATAATTTTCTTTTAAGGTAACGCCTTTTTGGTTCGTTCTTTCTCAATGAACAAATTGTGTAGTTTCCTTTTGTACCTAAATGCTCAATAAAGTACATTTTTTCTGACAATTTTGTATCATTTTTTTCTCATATAGCCTCCCACGACTGTCGATCCTGTATCACTCCTCTAAAATTTAGAATTATTAGTATCTAAATAATTCCCAGCGGCAAGATCACTAATTACCTCAATATCCTTTAATTGTTTTGAGCAGTGTAATTCACATAAGTAATACATTAACTGGCAGTGCATTATCAAGGATTTCATGGGAACATGCTCACTATGTTATTCTTATTACATTAAAATGCCACACTAGCTATTCATTTAATATCCATTTTGCAGTGGAAAATTATTATAAAATTCTTTTAGATCATGAACTAATATATGACGTTGTGTTTTATAGAAATATATCCTGATGTTATTTGTAAAATATGTATTGTGTAATAATATACTAATTTTTTTCTTATTAAAACACAGTCTATTGATGATACTTGATTATCCAAATTACAAGCATTTAATTACAAAGTATTTCAAAGGAGAACATTCTACAAATTAATTAAATAACCTTAAACTAATTCCTAAATAGGCTTCTCTTTATTCGTTAATGAAGAGAACGGAATAATAGGTAGGAATCAATTTCCGAGTTTGCTGCTACCATAATTACTTTCTCGCATTAAAAGGGATTAAATCTGCTCTCTAAGAACTATTATTTCTAAAGCATTTATCGTGACGGGGAGAATCCTTACGCTCTGAATTAAATACAATATAACGAGCCTCCTCAAGTAAATATGAAAGAGAGACACATTTCTCTCCATTGAAAATGATCACAATAGGAATAGTAGCAAGTAACTGCATTATAGTATAGTTAATTTATCTCGTAAGCGTACTGCACAATAGACAAGGTAATTGTTATGCTCGGAAAGTAATTAATATCCGAAGTAGAGTTTCGACATAAACTAAAATTTCAAAAAATCCAATATTCTATTAATTATTTTTCCAAATTTCTCGGATGTATTTTGATTAACTTAATCAATAAAATACTTATGATAATGTTTTAATAAATATAATAATTATTTCAATAAATCAATCGCAGCAATATAAAAATATATCTAAATGTTATTGCGTA
>BMAO01020691.1:0-43924 GCA_019973975.1 Trichonephila clavata | reverse complement strand
ATTCGAGAGCACAAAATATGAACAATTTTCGACTAGAAATAATTCTTTGAGGTTAAAATGAAATAATTTGATTCTTTTACACATTTTTTATAAAGGAATAAAGTTTCAAAAAAGTATAAAATGTCTAAAATATAATCATAATTTTAAAAATAATAAGCACATAAATATAAGAAAATTTTTGTAAGAAACAAATAGTAAGTTTTACGACGCGCATGATATTTTCTGAAATAATAATTCTAATTACTAGCAATAAGTTGATTTATAAAGTCAAATATATCCTTATTAGATGGTAGCGATTATATAAAAAATAATAAAAAATAAAAAAAGTACATTTTTAAAATTTTTTCAAAAAATTTAATTTTTTGAAATTTTTCAAAAAATTACAAATATGTAATACTATAAATAGCTAGGATTTAAAGATTATGATAGAGTTTATAATTCTGTAAAGTTTTATGCATCAAAGTATGATAGTTTTTGAAACGCAATGCGCGTAAGTGAAAAAAACACAAACTGAGAAAAAAGGCTTTAAAGTTTTAAATTGAATTTGAGGAAAATAAATTTTAAAAACTTACATGCTAAAATGCTCCAGGATCATAGGATATGCCTTTCCTGTTGCTCAAACAGCTCAATTTGTTTACTCTTTTTAATTTTTTTGGCTCTGGGAGCTTCAAACGATGACGTTTAGCTCCTCTTTCTTGACGTAAAGATTCGACGATTGTCACGCTCAGCCAGGGACACACAAACATTTTTGTTAATTTTTAAGCCAAATTTCTCTAAAATAGTAATAAGTATTTGATTTCCATCATTAAAAAATGCTGGTTGCTAGATTTGCAGCAATCTCTGCAATCTGAAGGCTAGAATCAATCGTCTTCGGACAAAACTTCCAGATTAATGAATTTAAACTTTCATTAGGATTCTGTGTCTTACCTCCTAAACATTTCTTCAGGAGTGCCATATGAGATAAGTCTGCAAATACAGGCTTAATTACATCTCAAACAGCTTTCGCAACTGAGGGTTTGTGTTTATAATTTTGTAAATTATTATTAATTGCAGCATTATACTTACACTATGTATTTGGATTTGTAGACAAAATCAGTGCATCGGTTCATCATCGTTGCTGCAAGAATGACCCAAACAGCCCAAATGGCTTTCCGCATTTCCTTTACACTAGTAGAATTGCATCGAATAGCATTACCATAGTAATGCGCAAGCTTATCAATTAAACTATCAGTTAACCTACCTTTACCGCCTATAGTTTTACCATCAGATAATTTCTTCTTACCATATACTAATTTAAGCTTCCTAAGTCTTGTACCCATTCTCTTTTGCACATGGCCTACACATTCTATTTTCTGAATAAGATGGTCATCGCCGTATGGATTGTTTTCAGAAAGGGCATTGAATGTTTTTGTGTCACCATCTCCTATGTAGTTCGAATATTTCAGGTTGTGAATTTCAGGTTGAAATCCTCAACATCCCGTCAACCTCCATCTTACCAGCAGAACCAGAATAATTTTTTCTACATGAAATCTTATGCACTCTTTGCCATTTATTGTACTTGATACCAAACTTTACCCCTTTATAACTGTCGCATCCTTTGCAAAATGAGGACAACACTTCCCTATCCAAAACCTTACCTGTTTCGGCCCCATTAGAGTACATACTCCAATCAACGATGAATGTCCTCTCGTCTTCCAGGTCCCATCACCACTTACCGTTAAAATGTTATCAGGTGACGAAGAATTTTTCTTCGACAGCTGCCCTGTTCATACTTTCTTCGGAGACTTCCTTCATAACAAGTGAAAGTTTATTATTAATAACATCATATGATTTTTGTTCAACAGGATTAGGAAGACTCATTACAGAACAAAAGGTTTTTAATGACTCTAAACCTTGACCAATGCATCCCATTGCTAAAATAGATCTTCTGTTAATTTCTGGAGCATTATTTTTTTATTCCCAATGTTTTCACAGCTTGAAAAAGTACAAATACTCCCACATTTTTTACAATGTATTTCAAAATTCGAACATAAACCACGAGTGGATTTTTCATTAATTGTTAATGGTTTATGACATTTTAAACAGCATGATACTGACAAAATAGAGCTAAAGGTTTAAATAAAATCAAAAATACGATATTCTTTGAAGTTTTCACTTACCTTAACAAGATTTGACTTTAATGAAGTCTGAATTCCTGAAAGTTTTTTACTAGAAGCATTTTTCATTTCGGCACACTTACTTGTACTTTTCATTTCTACACACTTCCTCGTATCTTTCATATCTGTAACATGTGAGTCACTTACCTTTAAATATTTATTTCCTCTAAATCTGTTCTTGGGGCATTGCCCAACGATCTTTTCAGAATAAAACAACAAATATCTTCGCTTTAGATAAGCGTTTTAAAAAAACGTGTGCTAAAGTAAACACAACAGAATCAAAACACAGCAGAATGAATGTGTTGAGTTGCAGGCTTCCTTCTGATCAACTCAAGCGCTTAAAATATTTCATGAGGCTTATTAAAAACAGAAAAAATGAAAGGTATGCATAAATCAAATATAAATGGGCGTGGCATGTGTCCATTTAAAAGTTGTTATAACTAAATTGCTGTTTGCAATTTTTTGAATAACTTTCGAAGTTTTTAGAGTATTTTCACGGGGTTAGTATTAAAATGTTCAGAAAAAAATGAAGAACAAAATATATTTTTTTCGAAAATTCGAAAAAAAAAATTGTTAACACCCCTTAGACTCCTTAAGGGAACAATAAACATTTTACTGACAGCTTTCACAAGGGATCGAGATGTGGACACATCCCTATTGAAAGGTTGTACCATAATAGGCTTTCGAAAGTGCATGGACTTCTCCTTCTAGGGTCACATAAAGAGATTGGGGTAGAAGACGCCCATTCCTTCAGTTGAAGTCCTCATCACTCGAATATCTGTAGCTACCGAGAGGATATATGACATGACTGGAATCTTCGAGAACGTAAAAAATTCCATGCAGCGTCACTGTCAGGTCTGCCAGACGACTTCTGGTCAAAATTTCGAACACCTATTGCAGTACAACATTTTAATAAAATATTTTCTGTCCATTAATGATTTGCTGTTTCTATTCTTTTTTCTCTGCTTCTTTGCCCATAGCTCGCAACCACGGCGTTTATGACCCTGCATTCCCACGTGATTTCGAGTAGTCTGTGTACCTCCAACGCACACCTTGAAGTTGGTCGGTCTGGTAGCAATCACCCTGTATATATTCAGGAATATAGTCCTTTGGTGGCTAAAACAGTCCTTCGTAAAAGTTAACATAAAGGAATTTTTAAAAATTTAATTCATTCCTGGTAAAAGCAGGCATAAGCAATGATAAAAATGCTAGTTGTTATTATTATGCAAAAGCTTACTCTTCCGTGAAAGTTGGGAATTAATATCGTATCAGATCTAGACTTAACCATATCTTCGGGAAAGAATTTAATTTCATAAATAGGATATTAGAAAATAGTACCTAATATATATCTATAATTAGTAACTCTAAGAAGATAAAGCAGGAAACATATTTTGAATCACTTGAAGAATATTACTTGAATTACTTTTCTTGTAATGTTCAGTGACGCCTTAAGATTTTTTGAAGCCCTGTCCCTTTTGAAAAAGTACGCCTTACCTCCGGTCCTTTTTAATCTGACAGTATATAACATACATTGTCAAATACTCGTACAAGCGGTAACCCGTAACAAATTGTAAAGGATTCCCCTGAAATCCATTAATGATTGGGAGTCAGAGTGAACACCAGCCATAATCAAAACAAATATAATTTATTAATCCTTTTATAAATCTAACAAACCCAGGGAAGGAAATGCACATACAGAAAGTATTGCAGCCAAAGCGAGGAAGATGAGATATTTAATGTTTAATTATAAGTAAAATCCCTTACGTTTAGTAATAATCGTAATTCCTATCTCAAATCATCGACTTCTAGTCGATTTGATTATAATTCCAATATCTTACTGACTGAGTCGTCAAATATCAATTTTAAATATTAATTAATTAATCAACAAGTCGCTCTCGTCTAGCTCTCAATTATTTTGCGTTAATCTCATACTTCTACCATCTAACTCCTTACATCTCTCTCCTCGAACCTAAAAGTTAATGCTTAAATATACGACATGATTTACATAGATCGCATCTTCTTCTTCGGGAGAAGGTTTTCAATTGTACAATATTTAGATTAATAGAATTTCCAAAAGAGGATTAGTAATAGGTACTCGAATAGACCCGTTACAAAACCAATGTGCGTGACTCACAAATTCACAAACTTAGGTACAAACCGACTGATTACCAACTTTCGACTAAATGAGTAACGATAATGTAAGGTGGCAGACCCAGACCTAAACACGCACAACAAACATGGCATAGTAATGCCATGTGCCACTGTTGCCAGTTGGCATACAATTCGAAATTCCCAGTTTTCGGATTCTAGTTGTCCGGGAATAACATTTGAAGATTTTTAAATTATTTGGAACATGATGTTATTAAGGCCAAGTCGAGAACGAGACAAGAACCCTTTCCCGAAGTCGAGGCCCTGAGCTCAGTTGGCCTATGCCTTCACGAGTGTTCAAAACTGTCTCGGAGTAAACGAAATATTCTATTGAAGATTTTAAATAGATATTACCCAAGATATATAAATAATATAATTAGTTATCCTTCTGAAAACTATATATTGGATCTGTTGCAAATATCTGTTGATCCAGAATTTCAATACATATGCATGTGTTATTGTATTCATTAACTTATTCTGAATGCCAAAAAAATTATAAAGAAGTACTACAAGGAACACACATACACTTCTGGTCCAAATTCAACCAAAAAAAAATAATCAAAAAGTGTGGTTTAGCAAAACTCTTTCATTTTCTGAAATGGCCACGAGATAGAGTTGTGTTTTTTCGAAACGCCACTGGTCATCCCAAGCATATAAACATGATAGGCATTGCCCAGAGTCCCCTTTGTAAACTTTGCGACTCCAATGAAGAAATAGACGCCATTCATTTGGCACGCTGCCGTGCACTCAGCTCTGGATCCATGTAAAGCAGCTATTGGGAAACCAGACCCAAAATGTGTGATTTATACTGTGGACTTGCGTTTTTTTCTTATTTATTTTTTATTTTTGTTTCTACTTTTTTTGTCAATGTTCTGTGTTTTTCATTTTGTTTGCAGTTGTCTTGTAAACCGCCATTGGAAATAAAAAAAAAACTTATTCTGAATCGCCCAGATGCGATAGGGGCTTTTCACGCTGACTGCTATGTTGAAGCTTTAGGTTCGAATCCAGGAGAAGGCATGGATGTTTGTAAGCATATAGTGCCTGTGCGGCATGGGGTCATCCGAAATATTTGGCGAACCGAAAGTCGTGCAGGATGAAGATTGAGAGACCCCTCGACCTCTCTCCCTCAAATCTGGTATGGAACGAAGCCAAAACGTTCTGTCACCTGCATGGTACGGACGTAATCTAACGACCTTGCCACAATGAATTTCGTGGTGCTCGATCTAACACCATAGATCGGGTGGCATTAGTAACAACACAACATTTATTCTGAGAATTTTAAACTTCAACGGGCACTAGTTTACCAATTTGCTGTAGATTCAATTTTTATCAAGTCGCAAGAAGTCTATCGAAGAAGAAACTGATTGCTTTTTTCCAAAACCACTCTTAAATTCTGTAAGTGATACCGAGTTTACAAATGAATCAATTTCATAAAGATCCAATGATTTCTGACATAACCAGCTGGGGAAGAATTTCTATTATCTTTCATGTCCCTGAAATGTATAGCAATCAGTTCTGCAAATAATGAAGCTTGAAGTGATTGTAATGAAGATAATGAATTAAATTTTTTTTTTATGATTATATATATAATGTGATTTTTGGTATTGATTTACTGTTTGACCTTGGAATAACCTTAGTATATGTAAAATGAATCGTATCCATCGAAAAAAGTAACAAAAATCTTTTTTTTCCCCTTCAAATGATTATCAAAAGAGGTTTTAGTGTGTTTCCAGTAAAACCCCATTACAGTCTTTTTAGTATTGTTATTTTTCTTCTTATAATATTTAATTACGGTAATTTTTCATCCGAAATTTGCAATAGAATTCAAATTAGACTTAGCTACGTAATCATTTCTTTAAATTATAATTTTTAAGTTATTGCTTGAAAGTATTGTGTGTATGGGGGGGGGGGAGAATAAAAGATAATTCAAAAATAATATAAAAAGCACTTACATATTATTTACAAAGCAGTTATGGATTTATCCTGAATTACTCTTCATCAACTAATAACTCTTCGATATTTTTTTAAAATCATATGTCACAATTGAAAGGAAATTATTTTTCTGTAAAATGTAAAATTTTTAGACTAGTTAGGTGTCAGTATATTTGAGACCGATATAAGATTTTATAAGTTATTATGTGGTAAAAAAGACACAACTGGATAATTTTCATGAAAAATTTGCTATTAGAAATTGTACAAAAACAACCACAAACGTTTTTAATATCACTTTTTATTATTAATTATTAATGCACTATGTCTTTAAAATACATTTTTCAAAGTTATTTAATAAGAGCTTCAACAACTCTAAAGAATGTAGAATCAATACAATTTTATTTGTATAAATATTTAAATTCTTTAACATAAATTGAAAATCAAAAATTTCAAAAAGTTTAAATTAAATTAAGGAATAACTATTTAAATCATTTTGAAGTAACATTTTAAATTACTGAAATATTAACGGTGAAATTTTAAGTTGTCCTTTGTGGAAAAATTCTAGCTCTCTTGATTGGTCCAAATGTCAATCAAGTTAACACTGCAGTTATAGTAATTTACTATTTTAATTTATTAAAATTATCATTTTTTGTACAACATTTCTTTTTAAATCTTGAGAATAAGAACTAAGCCTTTTTTTCTTCAACATTTAGGTTTTCCTGTGAAACGAAGTGAAAAAGAACGAAAAAAAATGGAATTTATTATTTCGAAAGGTAAGCATTTAGTTATGCAGAACTTAATCAAGATTTTTGCTACACCTGGAAAACTGTCAACTTTTAGTATTATTTTATAATTTTTTATAATAAAAAATAATAAAAAAAAGCATACGCGCAAAATGTTTCTTTTTTGCTTATTTTGTCAAACAGGCCCGTAGCTCGAACATTATACAAATCATTACACTTTTTTAATTTTAACCCTTATAAACTATAAGGTTTCTAAAAGTAAATATTAGTATGCAACTGTTTGTTTTAGTTTGTTTATATGTAAAATAAATAAAATTCATAAGAAAAATTATAACAATTTGCAGCTATTTTGGATCAATGTGTATTAAATTAGTATCAATGTGTAGTTTCATCAGGTATTTGTTTTCATTTGTTTAAATATGCTTTATTTTGAACAAAATTATACTTACCGAAAAAATGAAATATGTTAGAAAACACATTAATATGATTCAATAAATTGAAATTGTAATGGATGGGCTATCCTATCCATTAGCGTGCCAGAGTTAGAAGGAAAAATAGCCATAGTCAAAACAACACAATTTATTTACTATTCTCAAAAACAATAAAAATTCAGCAATTTAAGTTAAAAAATGCACCAATTGATAAATATGGAAGCAATCACGAAGCAGACGAGATTATTCGAGATTTAAAAAATAAAACGGATCATTTACACTCAGCACACCCAGGCAATACACCTTCTTATATTTTAAGATAATTTCTAAAGAGAGAGTAATCCACACACACACAATCCAAATTGACCGAATCCAATTTAGCAACTCATTTACCAAATCGTCAATCTTAATATTAATCAAATAATCTACGAAGTGCTCTCGTCTAGCTTTACTTTATCTTATGTTAATCTTCATGCTATCCTTTAGCTTCTAACTCCCCCCCTCTCTCTTCCCAAACCCGAAAGCTAATAATTAAATACATGACATAACTTACATAGACCGCGTCTTCTTCTTAGGGAGGAAGTTTTCAATTAAATAATATTTAATGAAAGATATTCCCCAAGAGAGGGTTGTTAGGGAAAACGAGGATAGGCCCGTTACAAAATAAGTAATAAGAATATATTGCTCTCGAATGTTTTATAAATGACTCAAATTGATATGGTAGTTTTTCCCCTTAAACGTGCCTGTTTATGTATAGGCTAATCATATGTAAAACTATATACAAAGTTAACACTTATCTTGATAATTTGTATTGCTTATAATGAGTCCCCTAACTGCCGATTAAAAGTTCCGCGATTCGCTACGCAATTCCCCCGTTTTACTCGTAGGCGCACGTATGTGATGTATTGGAGGGGGGGGGAGAGAAAAGGAATAAATAAGCAAATCCTCTGAAATAAGTAAATCCTTCTCAAACACTTCCAAGATCCTTTTATTGCATTCCGAAGCTTTCTGAATAATTTTATGGATAGCAGTGCACAGAAAAGATCATACTTCAGAAAGACGTATATATACGTCCTGGGCGATTAACGTTTTGGCTCAGCGAGACGCTCATATACGGCCGGTGGCTCTTAAGAGGTTAAAGTCGTACTGTAGCTTTAGTGTCAAAGTGTAGTATTATTGAATTTAATACATTGTTATTGTATGGAGCATGATATTATGATTGAATATTGGTCGCAACTAGTGAAAGTTTGAGAAGCACTGCGTTGTATCTTCAGTCATATCATCGAATTGTTCCATCTTCACAATCACTGCTTTTCTGGTCCATAAATAAATAATCATTTTTCATTTCATCTAGATTTGTGTATGTTCTACATTCTTTAATTAGTTTTTAATAATGCCAGGTTTTTTATTTCATTCTGTGCTTCCATGCGCGTTATACGGCGAATATACATAAAAAAAAAATGCAGTTTGAACGTATAGGTGCGCGTAGGTACATTACTATATTAATATTTTTAATTCTTGTGGACTTTAAATACGTATTTATAGTTAAATTAGTAGTTCAATTATTTAAAAAATGACGATAGAATAAGGTTTTGCATAAAAAAAAAAAAAATAAGTGCGATGTTTTAAAAAATCTCATCTATTAAAATGTGATGTATTGAAAATAGGGATTGCACACACACACACAATATCGGACCAAAAGTTCAATACCGGTATTCGGTATTTTTTTTTTAGCCTTATACCGGGATACCGGTTTTAATACTGGTAGTATAAATTTTAGAAAAAGAAAGAAAACACAGGTGTTTCTCTTTTTTTTTTTTTTTTTTTTGCCATTTTTATTAGAGATTGTAAATACCAAAAAAAATAATTTGTAACTTATAAATTAAAACAGTATATAAAGAATCACAAAAAAGTAAAGGAACATTTTATTTATTTAAGTCGCACATTTTATTAAATCACTAAGTATCCTACTGTATGGTGTGGTACTTTGTAATAGTACCTCACTATACAGTCTGTGGTAGTATTACAAAGTTCTGAAATGGGATCTTAAAAACATAATGCATCAATTGTATTGTCATTAAGCCTGAAACGTAATTTTGTGCAACAATTATGAGCTGTCGAAAACGCTCTTTCGTGGCATCTACGTTAGCTGGCGGAACTGTTAACAATGCGTGATATACTTTTTACAAGTATTTACCTCAAAATCTCTTATGAGGTTTCAGGGGTGTTAATATAAACAATATTCACAAACAGGTATACTTCTTTTAAATTTAAAATAAATAGTTCGAATTTTTTACACATTTATTTACAAAGGATTATGGTTTCAAAATTGTGCAAAATGTTTGAAATATAATCATAATTTTAAAAGTTATAAGCATATACAAATAAGAAAATTTTTTATAATAAATATTACGTAATTTTTGCGTTGCTAAATTTTCTAAAATAGTAGCCTTTGTTGCTTAAAACTTTATAGAATTATAAAATGTATCATACTCTTTAATCCCTAATAAATTAAGAATAATATATCTTTTGTATTTCAAAATATTTCAAAAAACATTGAAATTTTTAAAAAAAAATTTTGAAAATATAATTTTTTTATTTTTAAAAAAATATAAATTATTATTATATTTATTTAAAATTACTACGGTGTAATAAGGATACATTTAACTTTATAAATCGACTAATTGCTAGTAATTAAAGCTATACATCTGAAAATAGCATGCGCGCCGTAAAACTTAATTAACATTTCTTATAAAAATATTTCTTATTTTCATATGATTATAATTTTTTAAATTATAATTATATTTTAAACATTTTACACTTTTCTGAAGCCCCATTCCTTTACAAATAATGTATAAAAGATTCAAATTCTTTAATTTTTATTTCAAAGAGTTATATGCATTTAAATATTGTTTATATTTTCAGCCCTCCAGAAAAAGTTAACACCCCTGAGACCCTTTATCTTCTCAAATAAATTGATTTCTTGTCGCATAGTTTTGGATGTAGCTGATTTTTTCGAT
This sequence comes from Trichonephila clavata, assembly GCA_019973975.1. Taxonomy (NCBI): domain Eukaryota; kingdom Metazoa; phylum Arthropoda; class Arachnida; order Araneae; family Nephilidae; genus Trichonephila; species Trichonephila clavata. The sequence goes on along the minus strand of BMAO01020691.1, from coordinate 33,494 downwards.
AACTGTACCGAATTCTTCTGAATGTAGATAGGTTTGTGGGTAAAAAATTTTAAGAGAAATTACTATAAACTTAATCAAATTCGAATTGATTAGTCTGTTTTCTTCTTTTTCATTTTCCAAATCTTCACAATTATGTAAGTACCGTAAGATATTTTCTATTTCGGAGACAATTTAAATTTTTTTTAGTAAATACTGAAAAAGCGATATTTAAAATAACGGTTTTACAAAATTGTACAAAAGGCTCAAAATACCGGTATTCTATATCCCGGGGTACTGGTATTGCAATCCCTAATTGAAAATAAATAAAGAGTAATTAACTTATCTCCCACATGCCATGACATATATTATTTAATACTCGGTTTCATTTTAATGAATTTTGAACATTTATTTTCATATCTTATGCATCCTGTTCTATTATTTAGATAAGATATCTACTTATTCTAATAATTCTTTTTTATAAGTACAAGATCTAACTTTTAAAATAGTGCACAACTTCTTCTATTTTTTCTTTTTCTTTTTTTATTATCATTTCCGATTTCACAAGAAAAGTCTTACCTCGAAAAGCCTTCCGAATTTGGAAATCTGATTATGATTTTTCTCTGTTTGATTTTATTTCGAAATTCTCTAAAGCAATATTTAATCGGTAAATAGGATTTGAGGGGGAAGCTTTACACTAAAGAAGTAAGTGTGCTAAAGTGTCTTTAAGCAAACGATGAGATCTTTTTCTCCGCTCGAGTGAAAATTTTATCTCTAACCCACATTTATGAAAGATTATGCGAAGTTTTGGTATTAAAACCGTTGTTTTCATCTAATTTACTCGCATTCTTATTATAATGCGCGTGACACTGATGAATTGTTGGCTTTTAAAGTAACTGAAATACTAGTTTGTGGGTTTTGTAGATATTGAAAAAAAAATAAAAATGAACAAATACACACAAAATGGATTTCTATCTTTTCGTACTTCAGTTTATTGTTTTAGTAAAAATGAAATAACAAATTAATTCGGTACAAACTATACTTTTTGTTGATTGTTTTTTAATCTTAATTGCTCTTAAAGCATTTATTAGCTTAATGTTTCCGCATTGGAATTTTTTTAGGTAAGCAACTCAAAAGCTAACGATGCGAAATATAACAAGAGAGAACAGAATATGAATTAAGATAGTTTAATGATAATTGAATACTTTGATGCGAATACCTATTCTTTTTTCTTTTAAAATAAGTAATAAATTCTTAAGTGTTTTTAAAAATAATTAATCTGCTGAGAGTAATTGGTTATTATTTTGAAGTACTCTCAAACCTTTTTTTTATGTACGAACTTTGTGCTGTTTTCTTGTGCGATATATAAAAAAAGTCCATTAAATGCACTTAATGAATAAAGGTATTAGTAAAGAAAGTAATTTGGAAAGAAATCAACAGATGGATGTCAAAATAGCATGCTAATTAAAAAGAATCCAATAGATGACTCACACATTGTTATCTATATTTGGTACAGTCCATATCCCAAAAGTAATCAGTGCTATAAATGGAAACCAATCAACCTTCCAATATTATATCATCACATTAACGAAAATATGTTGATATTGCATCTCCATTTTAATTACATGTGTACATATTGCATCATCTAATAATATTAATTGATAATCGTCGAGTGATTAACGTACGTGTCTTTTGACTAATAATACAAAATTAATTTTAAAAGGAAATAATGATAAATTTACTATCCTTTTTATTTGGATACTATTTTGTATACATTTTGCTTAGGCATGATCCCTGAAAATTAATAATCGTAAAAAAATGAAAAACAATTCTCCTTGAAACTAAAATCACCATTTTAGAATCGAATAGTAGAAGGTGAATGATCTACAGCATGGTTCTTAAACTTCCGATCACCGCGGTTTCCCTTAAAGTATCAACCTGACGTTGCAGACCCCCAAGATTTCGAGCACCCCTCCCTTACTAAATTCTTGATAGAAATACATATTATAGTAGAGTTTCTTCATTGGGAGCAGTTTAGTGATCTAGTTTAGTATGGCACATCTTTCAACTTTTCCACGAAGCTTTTCAATTTGTAAAACAGGGAAATCTTAATATTAAAAGAAAGACCTTCGCCGACTCCTGGAAAAAGACTGGGAACTCCCGAGGGATTTCGGACCATAGTTTAAGAATCGCTTATCTACAGCCTTTGATAAGAAATTTGTATTAGGTGAAACAAATGAAACATATAAATTGAGTAACTAAGTCTCAAACGGAAGTGCTACAAAAGCACTCTGTTCAAGAAATATTTTAGCATAGAAAGCAAAAAATGCTCGCACACTTAAGATTCAATAATTATACTAAAAAAAAAATGAATCACTCCAATAACGGAGAATGAATTGAAGAGAAAGTGTTTTTGTGTGAAAAACGAATTTCTAATTACATCTCAAGGTTTTGATTTATATATCTAGATGGGCCATAAATTCTGATGCGAAAATCCGAAATAGTCTGCTGTGACTCAAAACTAGCAGACGATTTTAAATTCCGTCATTGGAGAGCTTCTGTAATATTTTTCAGATATTTGTAATTTTTCACCCATTTTGTTCTCAATCAATCAGGACATTAACGCTTGAACCCTTTCGTGGGCCTTGGGAAGATTACTTCCCATTACATGATCTTACAAAATACACCAGCTGGAAGCGCAAAACCTTTATAATATATTGGATTTGCTATTATAGTGATGGGAAGACTAATTCCCATACTAATCTTTCATTTTCTTATTGACCTTGCCGTCATAAATAATTTCATACTGTAGCAAGTGAACAAAAGAAACAGAAGTTTAGACCAACTAACATTCCGTATAGCATTAGCTGGTCTGCTAATAGACGGATATCCCTGAACAAAAAGGAAAGGACGTCCTGCTAGTTTCCAAGCAAAGAAGTGTGTAGTTCCGGATGATGTGGTGCTTAGCCAGAGTGAGAAATCCTATGCCGTAGATGGTTTCCAACTGGGCGATGTGGGAAATGTAGCAGAAAGGGACATGAAAAGAGGCCCCATGCAGAGTGTGAATAGTGTGATATCCTTTTGTGCATTGCAACATGGTTTTCATCTTTTCACACAAAGACAAGTAATCACCATTACATTAAATTTTCATAACAACGGTGAATGGTTTCTTGTGAAGAATTCTTCCCACTCCTAAAATTTAAATCAAACATAAAATTCAGCAAAATAATATATATTTCTTAAAATGATACAGTTTAATTGTTAATAAAACATAAAAAGCTGCGAGAAATTTAAAAGAGAAATAAATGGGCCACGAAAGGGTTAAAAGGAAGCTTGTTGCAACAGATATTTCTTTGTATATATAAAAAAAAGAAGTGCCTGTCTCGGAGATTTTTAGGGATCTTAAATATTTAGGCATAAACAGTTGTTTATTTATAGAGCCAATAAAATATTTCATGATCCAACAGCATTGCAGACCGTTGTAGATGCGGTCGCCCGCACTCGGTGAGAACACCAGCTCTCGACAAAGCAGTCAGGAAGGGAACTGGTCGAAATCCTTGTCAAAAGAAGACATTCTTACTAAAAGGATGAACGTGTCAAAAAGAACAATGTGTAGCATAATAAATGAAAACCTTAGACTAAGAGGTTATCGGAGAATAACTGGGAATTTTCTTAAAAAGAAATTATAGGGCCAGAGGTTTCTTAAAGCAAAAGCACTGTTGCAGTGGCCCACTTATAACGATCACAGACGAATTCTGTCTACCGACGAGAGAATTTTTGGCTTTGAACTGCTAGGATGACCATGTATACTCAAGACCAGGGGTCGGCAACCTTTTAGCTGGGGCGTACCAAACCAATCTACCAATATGATTCAGTGTGCCACACAGTAGGCCATTTTTGAAACAATTCAGTTCTTGCGATAATGCATGCAGAGTTAGAAAATACATGTCAACAATTTACATTTACAGCTTTCTAATGTATTAATTTTGCATTAATTAAAGATATTTCTAAACAACATAAAATATAACTTTTACTTCAATAAAAATAATTAAAATTGTACTTATATTATGCATTTTTTAAACATATTTATTAAAAATAAGAAATAGACAACATAAAATACAAGTATTTCTCTCCATTATAATTAAATAAAAAGATAAATAAAAATTTTATTACAAATCTAGTGCTTGCAAAGCTCTACATGTATATCCCAAAATACGGGTATAATTTGTGACTTTCAATTTGATACGATTCTGAGCTTTTAGTCGTTAAATAATTTGTTTAAGGACTCAAAATATTTTTCTACGAAGGAATATTTTTTACTTAGATATGTAGAGCCAAGAGCGGAAAGCAGATTACATGCAATTTTCTCTCTTCAAACAATTAAATCTCTCCAGAAATAGCATTCGATAATTTACGAAATAGCTTTAAATTTATCTTTAGAGTTATCTTTCAGATTTTTTTGTAGTTCCTTAAATATCCATAATTCTGAATGTTTTTCAAATAAGGTCTGTTACAAATTTATCAGCTTCCATGCGCCCAAAAATTGACAAATTTGTGGAGTAACGCAGAGTGCTACTGAGAAATGTATCGCTTGCCACAGGTTGCCGACCCCTGTTCAAGACACTAAAGAGGAGAAAAAAATCCATGCGTAGATCTGATCAACCGGCTTCCGAAACGTTTTGGTGTAGTGTCAGTTTTGAAGGCGTCTAAATGATTCATTTTTGCGAGAGATGGTTCAAAACCGCGGTAAAAATTTACCAAAACACTGTCTTGGAAGCAACAGAGAAGCTCCTGAACGTAAATCTGTTCAATTGAAACAACTGGAATTTTGAACAAGATTCTGTTCCTGCGTTAGTTATTGAAAGAGAATATGCGAGACTGCATAGAATAAAAAGATTGCCCTTCCAAGCAAGTTGGATTTAAATCCACTCCACTATATAAATTGTAATCAGTATTGGAGGCAAATGTGTGCCATAAACGTCATCTCAATAAGAATAATATAAAATGTTTTTAATGGAAGATTCTTGTGAGGTTAGTGGGTGCTCGACAGATAATTGGTGAAAGAGACTTAAAGCCTAGTTGAAGCCAAAAGGTGATCATTTTGAATAAAAGGTATAATAAGGATTAAATTTAAAGTTAAAATAAAACCCTTTTGATTTAATTTTAAATCTAATAATGCAAAGTTTTTTATTATTATTTTAACTCCTTTATAATTGCATTAGAACTAATGACAAAATACCAATTAATACCAATGCGCAGCCCCATTGAAAAAAAAAACTTATGGCAAAACTAGATATTTCCTGAATGGAACTTTTTTTTATACAGTCTCTATTTACCACATGTACATAGTATATAGCTACTAACAAGCAAATAATATACACTCAAGAGCCAAAACATTATGACCACCCCTACATTTTGCATTGAACTCGCCTGGATGACGTGGAAGGCACGTGATCAGGTGGAAGTGGTATTTAACTGCTCCTGAAGAGTCTAAAGAATCATTCTTTCACCTACTTCTGTGTGTAATGGGAAAGGCTGCTGCTCTAGGCGACTTTGATAGAGGGCAGATTGTAATGGTTTGAAGGCTCCGAACAAGTATTTCCGAAACTGCAAAACTCGTGGGTTGTTCGTGATCTACAGTTAGTACTTTTGCAAAGTGGATGAATGACGGTGAAACCAGCAGTAGATGACATAGTGTTGAACGTCCACACGCTATCAAAGAAAAAGATCGTCGGAGACTGTCTCGCATGGTGAAGAAAAACCGGAGCCAGACAGTGGCTCACCTGACAGCCCAATACAATGCAGGGCCAAGTAAAATAGTATCGGAGCACATTGTTCAGTGGACACTGTTGGATATGGGGCTACGCAGCAAACGTCCCTTTGCTGACCAAGCGTCATCGCCAACTGCGCCTGCGCTGGGTCCAGGAACATCGAAAGTGGTCCATGGATCAGTGGGAGAGAGTTGCCTGGTCAGATGAATCACGGTTTGTCATTCATCACGCCGATGGCCGTGTCAGGATACGCCGTCTTCCAGGCGAACAGTTGCCCCCTCAATGTACGGTAGGTTATACACAGGCCGGTGGTGGCGGTATTATGCTTTGGGGGACGTTCTCTTGGGCATCTCTGTTACCCGTGGTTGTGGTAGAGCAGACCATGAATGCTACAGGGTATCTGAACATCATTACGGACCAGTTGCACCCTTACATGGCCTCTGTTTTTCCAGCTGGAAATGAATTGTTCTAACAGGATAACGCCCCATGTCACAAGGCTAAAATTGTGTTAAAGTGGTTCCAGGAACATGATGCTGAATTCCAGTTAATGTTCTGGCCGATTAACTCACCGTATTTCAATCCGATAGAACACATTTGGGATGTCATGGGACGGCCGCTCAGAGTTCAAAGACCACCAATTCGTAATATCTCGGATTTGCGTGACCGTTGCTTAAACATCTGGTACAATCTGTCTCCGGCCATCTACCAAAGACTTGTGGCATTCATACCAAGGCGGGTTGAAGATGTGTTGCGCGCCAAAGGTGGGCCAACTCGTTATTGACATGTGGTCATAAAGTTTTGGCTCTTGAGTGTAAAAATGCAACTTATGAAATTTCAGAACTTTTTTTTTGCGTTTTCTTACACGGTTCTTATTTTTGCACAAAACAAGGTGGGATGTATTTCATTTTTAATTGAATAAATAAAATAAAAATTTCTAATTCAACTTCTTTTTTTTCCTCCAATTTTTAGACATATTTTTCTGATAAAAATTAAGTATTTTAAGAATATTATTTTTAAGTTACTTGATATGAAATAATTTTAAAAAAAGGTAGCAGGGAGAAGTGAAGCATGTAGAAAGAAAATCAGTAAAAGTTAACCTTGATTTTTCTAGGTGGAATAATTTTAATTTTCATCAGGGACAATGATACAATTTTCAACTAAAAAAATTACGTATATTGCTTTTAAAATGTATTCATCTATAAAATTAAACGTAATTAAATATTTTTTATTAATAACTAGTTAAGAATTCGTATGCGTTTTTAAGGAAATAGTATTAGTTTTTTTTTAATAAAATTACAATGCATAAACTTTTTTTAAAAACTTTTTTCAATAATTTAAAAAAGTTCTTATAAATTTACAAAATGAAGTAATTTTTATTTTATTTTAAGAAATCTACGCTTTTTTTATTTTTCCCATTGAACCATTAATTCGAAATATCGTACATCAAAAGAATTAGAGCTTATTCTAGATTAAATTTATTCGTTTAAGTTTAAGTAGATTATTTGTTATATTATTAAGATCATATTTATAATAAGCCGTATGACGGTTCTCAAAATTTTATCAAATTTATTACAACTCCGCAGAGTTTTTTTTAAAAGTACCTGCTTTGAAATAGTTAAAAATTGTACTTTTCGTCTTTTAAAAACTGTATTTATTTATTCATCCTTTTTGTTTTATTTTTGCACTGCGTGAAAGGAAATACATTGGGTAATAATATTCGCATACTTAAAATTTTCTATAAAATTTAATGTTTATATAATATTTGCAACTTGTTCTCATTCGAATAACAAAATAAATTTTTAAAACCAAATATGTTCTACTAGACTTAAAGTTAGGTGACTTAGGAGGAGTTTTCAGAATTTGGCGACATTTATAGGGACACCAGCGGCGTACATTGAGAGCAGTGCGCTTGGCGCAGTGGCGTAACGGAAAATAATTGCCCCCCCCGCAAGGTCAGGTTTTAGAGCCCAAGCCATATCTTATATATATATATACTTGCTAGAAAAAGTCTGCGTTTATCTATTACTGCGTGCAAAACAACAACAAAAAATTTAAAAACCAGAATTTGAAATTTTTTATTAAAATATTTTATTTAGTTCATTCCAAGTATTGAGAATAACAAAAGTAAACTCGGTTTTTTTTCCATATCTTTAAAAATAGAAACAGGTTTGTAGCAATACCAACAATAATCAAGTAGAAAAAGTCTACGCTCACTGTTTTAGTAGTAACTATAAAAATTACTTAAAAAGGATAATGAGCTATTTCATCGCTGCAGTGGTGAAACGGAAAATAATAAGGCAAGGTCCTGACCTCGCAAGGTCAGATTTTGGGCCCCAAGCCAGATCTTACAAAGGATTACAAAATCAAACATAATGTATCTACACATATCACCTAAAATATTTAAACATTAAACTTTTAACTGAATACGAAATCAACCTGAGTCTAAATAAACGAAGTAAATAACCTTTAACATTAGACAGTATGGTATTAATAAAAATGGAAAGTCTCTCTAACAACAGTCGAAAGATAACCTGGTAACTTAAATAAAAACTATACATTAAGAAAGACACGAAAACTGTAAAATAATTTTCGTTTTCAAATTCTTGCGAAAGAAAAAAAGATACCGCTGACCTTATTTTTTACGACTCCTTCTCTTTAGATAGAGTATCCTCATTAGCTGAAGTGTCCAAAACTGTGTTTTTTTCTTGTGAATTAATTTTCATTTCCATGATTTGTTAATCAGGTTCACTAGCATAACAATGACTAGTACTTGCACAAGATTATGTACTTGCAGATCCAATTTTGCACATTGGCATTATTGTACTCCTTTTCCTTTCGAATTTTTCGTTTTTGAGAAACATTCAAAGTTCTTTTTTAACTCCGCTCATTTTAGGGTCGCGTTTCTTCCTGTATTGTTGATAAAATACCATTTTTTGAACCAGAATATTTAATTCCAATAAAAAATAATAATAATGAAAGTGAGAAGAGAGATGGAAATGTTTAAAAAGAAAAGGAACACATCCTAAATTTAAGTACATTGAATATAAAAATACAGATGTCTGTTCTATATAAAAGCAATTTTGTGAAACGTTTCTCATTGTGCTTTATTTGACTGAATACTCATAAATCTGACCAAATTATTATTTAAATGCTCGCTATGGTTTTCCAAGTATCGTAATACTATTTCACGTGAAAAAAGCGTAACAGATGTACGTTATTTACGACTTCGCTAAATGAAAATGAAATACATGAAGGGGAGGGGGAACTAAAGTTCTCAATAAGTTACTCTTCTACTTCGGTAGAAAGTACGAAAATCACACATGTCTTTTTTTTCTCTCTCTATAGCTAATGTAAAGTATACTATAATAATAAAAGGAATTTCTTATCTTCCTATCATTATATCCCCGATTCTCCTTCTGACTTATATTTTATCTGTTCTTAATCTAGGTTTGAAAAAACACTACTAAAGAAAAGTATCTCTCGTCGCTGGGATTACAGTACATCAAATAAAATGTTTTTTGATTTGGTTATTGGATCAAAGATATCTAATGAGCGTGTGATTTTGATGACGTTAGATCGCCAATTGGAAAATCGCTTAAAAGTTGGATTCTAAAAAATCTACAACGAATTTTGAGAAAATCTACATGAAGAGCGTCAGTCAGGCTTTGGGCCCCTAGAAACCTTGCCCCCCCCCGCAGTGCGGGGGTGTACGTTACGCCACTGGCTTGGCGTCATTATCATGTTAAAAATGAAGTTGCCTCCAATACCCAAATTTTCGGCGGATAATTTCAAATTGTTCTTTAAAATATACTTAAATAGAGCTCATGATTCACAATACCATCAAAAAATGTCAAATATCCTAATCCTGAAGCCGAATCACAACGCTACGCACCTCCACCTTCATGCTTCACTGTTCAAACTAGATTCTAGGGATTAAGTTTCAGAAAATTCAACATTGACACAGCAAATTGGTTGGGATGACGGAAAATTAAAAATTTTTGGCTCAGATGGGCGTATAATAGTTTGGAGTAGAAACAATGAAGAATTTAAACCCAAGAATTTAGTTGGAACAAGAACAACTCTTCCTGCATGGAGGTGTTCTTGCGTGACGGTGTAAATCGGCTTCAGGATTAGGTTATTTGATATTTTTTGACGGTATTTTGAATCATGAGCTCTATTTAAATATTTTAAGGAACAGTTTGAAGTTATTCACCCGAAATTTGGAAATTGGAGGCGACTTCATTTTTTAACAAGATAATGGCGCTAAGCACACTGTTCTCAATGTACGCCGCTGGTGTCTATAACTGCCACCAAATTCTGAAAACACCTCCTAAATCAACTTATTTAAGTCCAGTAGAACATATTTGGTGAGAATTTGAAAAAAAAATGAAAATGAAAATAGGACATATAAAAACAGAACTTGAAGTAAAAACAATAATCACACAAGAAGGGAGGAATGTCGATGTAGAAATTACGACGGAAAAAAAAAGCTGATGAAATGACGCTTAAAAGCCTTGCGGACGCGAAAAGATATCCTACTAAATTAAGAAAGAAACACTGTATTTAAAGCTATATCGAGATTTTTTTTAAGTGTACGATTTCCTTCATTGAATTTTTGGTAGTTTTTTAATTATTAATTTTTCAACATAATAGTTATGATATGTATTAACAATTGATTATGTTATTCGAATAAGGACAAGTTGCAGATGTTATTAAAAAATTTCAATTCCGATATATTAATTTTTATTAGTCGAAAACATTGAATTTTATAGAAAACTGTAAGTGTACGACCTCTTTTTTGACGCCTACTGTATAAAGTATTATTCAGAATGCTATTTTTATTTTCGTAAGAAAAACACAACATTTGCTATCATGAACATTTCCAAAGCATTTCCTACAGATTAGCGATTGATAACAATACATAGCAATAAACAAGCATTATTGTTTCAATGAAAATCTACTAATTCATTAAAATCTTTCATAAAATAGTTGTTCATTTAATTTTTCTAAACTTAAGCCAAATTTTTTACATATTATTCTCTCACACTTTTCAGTAGAACATATTAAATTTACAAATTCTTAAAGGACATAAACACTAAGATTTTATTTATTTTTTTGCTAAAGCGATGAAAATCTTAGTTAGTTTTCTTTTCTCACTTAATTGCATTCTGTATTAGACTTAGATAACAACTGATTCTGGTTCATTATCTTTTGGATGCCCAATTTTAGAAAAAAAAACAACAACGTCGTACAATGCATTTTCATCTCGTTATGTATCTCATCGAAAGCTTAATAACGCTCATAATTCCATTCTAAATAGCACAATGCTTCTGCAAACATGAATCACAAATTTGTATTTAGCAAAGATTGTTCCAAATTAGACAATAAATAAACACGATATAGTATTAAAGTACTATTTACTTCATTCATCACAACTCAGAACAGTTATCATTCTTTTGAAACAATTTTATTTACAATTTGTACCATTGACCTATTTTAATCAGATTTTTCGAACACACAGCACTCATTACATAATCTACATCAAAAATACACAAAGATTACTCATCCATCTTTTGTTTAATTTCACTACGATTCGGCATGCATTGCACACGCCATGAACAAATTAAGCCTAAAAAGAACGGCGATACTAAACTAAGCGCCAGAAGATGAAATACTTTCGTTCGAAATTTCACCCAATTATCTTCTTTCGAATCTGGAATCCTCGTTATTCCATCTCAAGTAAGAAATAAAATGGCTATGAGCACGAACCTTTCCTTTTAATCGTCAGTAGCGTAAAACTAGACATGAAAGATGTTTTTTAGAATGTAATTATAGCAATAATGGCGAGTAATTTCTCAAATAGCTGTGTTTAGCAGACGATTTTATACACTGGGCGGATTTTTTGAGTGTTTTTACAGCAGTACTCATGGGCGAATGGCAACACATCTTGCTCAGATGATTATCAACGGGTAAAAACATGTTTCTGGTGGTATTAATACAGATGATGCGTTTATGTAAGGATAGATTAATAAAAAAAGAAATAGAAAAGTAATATTTTCTTATCTGTTTTTTTTTTTTTTTTACTGTGGGAGAACTGGAAATTTTATAAATTTATTTTTATAGTTTAAACATAGCCGGATAAATTTCTTTTTATAATGAAAATTATTGTTTTTTTTTCACACATGTATCAAATTTCGAAAGTTCTTTGCAGATTCGAAAAATATTTATTGAAATACACGTTAACGTTTTCAAAATATATGTGTTTAAAGTTTAAGTCTTATCGAGACATTTAATTTAATCGTGTTCTTTATAAATGTCAAACAAAATTAAATTTTATGTTTCTTAAAATACTACTTATTTTTAAAATTGGAAAACAAAATGATATATTCTTAAAATAGGAAGGTGCATCTTTCCCTATGATAATTTATAAGATTTCTTACAGATATATTTTTAATAACTATTGATTTTAAGATGTATTTTATAGAATGAAAAGATATATATATATATATATACATTGGGGGGGGTTAACTTTTTTAATGAATGTTCTGAAATATATTTCTCATATGTGAATGGAAAAAAAGAGCTAAGAACGACTTTCAAAATACAATTATCATAACATAATGACTCTTATGTTTGAAAAATTTTGTTTAAATTTTAGAACGTCTAAGCGAGTTCGGAAGAATAAAATTTATTTTTAAAATTATTCTCTGAATAATTTTAAAAAACACCGAACTTAGAACTTCAAAATTTATTTAGTCTAACTGAAAATTCCTTGCAAATTTTAATGTAATAATAAATTTTACGGCCCTTTTTCTTGTATATTATAATGAAATAAAATATAGAATAATTCTAAAGATGCGGTGTTAACATATGTAGTAAATCCTCCCAAATAATCAAATACTTTTTTATATACAACTTGTTAACATTAATTTGGGATCTTTGATTTTTATATTTAGTAACAAAACTTACAACTATTAGTCAATAATCCAAATATTATTTTATTTACTAATTAAGTTTGTGTTATGTACTATTGAGTAACTGTAGTTTAAAAAATTATTTCTTTATATTCTTATAACAAATGAACTTATGCCACCATACTCTAAAATACGAAAAATTGATTAAAATTCCAAAAGTTTTAGATTTAATTTTGAGTTAAAGCTTTATTAGAAGATGCAAGAAGGTGTTTTTAGAGACGGAATTTGCAATTCTGAATTCCCCAATCAACTCATACAATATATGTAAACTGAAATATTTCCCCAAAATATAATCAATTTTTATCTTTAACTTACAATTGATAAATCCATTTAGCACACACACATGCTCTCTAAATAAGGAAATACTGAAAAGAATTTACAGCAGAAAAAATAGATCGACTCGAAGAAGACAGTTACATATTAAAACATGCTGCTCTCTATAGTATAGAGTAGTCAAAATTTTATATTGATAATTCCATCAAATAATTCTAGAACCTTCCGAATTTTTCTAGAGACACCTATTTTGTCACCAAATTGGGTAACTTGGCAGCATTTGGTATCAAATTTTCCGCCAAGGTCTCTCTTATTCATTTAACATTATTGAAGAGTATTCTCTTTTGTGTGCGTGGTCTACAAACGCGAGATTTTTTCGGTCACAATATCATTTTCATAAAGAAGGGAACAAAACCCAAGAATTCCGTAATACTATTAATGTTGGAACACTTTCTTACTTAAAAAATTGTGGATCTTAAATCCTATTGTTTAGCCATATACAAAGACCAACCATAAATATTATTTCAAACTCTTACCTTTTTTCAATTATTAAATTTGAAATCGAGAGTTTCCTTATTGTTGTTTCCAAGATTGGTACCTGAATCGTCCAGCTCTAAAGTAATCAACATTACAATATCACAATTCAGCCAATTTTTCTACATGAATGGTTTATTTTTTGCGTATTATTTTATTATTTATCTTTAATTACATATTTCTGAAACTTTGCCATTGACAAATTTTGTACGGAACTCTAAACAACAAGTTTAATTATGTAGATGAGAATCAAGGATATGATGTTCAAGAATAAATAACATTACAAAACAAATATCAAGTACAGGTGAAAAACCATTAACTAAATCGAACAAAACGAATTATTAATCTTTATAAATAATCATGGAATTTTGAAGATCGGGATTTAATGGATTTGCATACAGTTTAAACTGTTACCTTTGAAACTGAAATAGAGTTTTTCAAATTTTGTGCAGTTCAGTTATCTAGTCTCCATCCACTTAAAAGGAGAAATATCCGTAAAAAAAAATAATTGCATAGATGATTTTCTTCTACATGACTGTGTAAAAAACAATTAAATTAATGTGTTGCTTACTAAAATTCTACTCTTTGTATATATAAAAATATAAAACATAAGAATGTAAACATTAAAGAAAAGTATATTTAAAACTGAGATAGTTCTAAAATGTAATATTTTTAAAACTCATAAAAATATAAAAAAATGGTATAAAACAAAATTCATATTTTAACGAAATATACACAATCACGACCTTAAATAATTTATCGTTTGGTTGCTTTTCCTCTCTCTCTCTCTCTCTCTTACATAATCATTCCATTTTCTTTGAGTTATAATAAATGTATTTTATAATTATGAGGAAGTTATTTCGCAAGGTTGTTGCCAATTATTACAGAAACCTTTCAAAATAAATTCTATTTCCTATTTATTCGTTCACAAAATTTTAATTTCAATGTTATAAAGGGGATTAAAATAATTAAAATTCTTAAAATATCCGTGTCTTTTGGGTGAAATTATATGGAAAGAGTTTCTATTAAATAATTTTTATTTTTATTTTTAAGGAATTATTAGCTTTATGTGACTGAGGTTTCAATATATAATTGACTTAGTCATGACTGTAACTAAAATTCCAATGTCGAGTTGTCAAGGATACTACAAATGAATCTAAATGAAGCGAAGAATAGTGTTAAATATTTGCAATGAAAAACCGGCAAATCAAATTTTATTTGTATCTGCTTCTTGTTAATTTTTTTTTATTCTGTAATTTGATAGAAATTAACTTTTAGATTTAGATTTTAGTGTTTGAAAAATATATTCTTTAAAAATAATAAAGAATTATCTACGTTTAAAGAATAAACAGTTTAGAAAACAATTAGAATGATTAATATTTGTATGAAAGTCTACACAATTTGATTTTCGGTATGATAGTCTTTTTGATTTTGCAAAACATGAACGACTCTTAGATGTTCTGAATTTGTGTTCTTTTTCCATGTATTATTTTGCTTTAAATCTCATTACTTATTCTTTTAATCGATTAACTGATAACCACTTTCCACTAATACAATTCTTGTTTTACTTATTCTTTTAATCGATTAATTGTTTTTTTTTTTTTTTTTTTTTTTTTTTTTTTTTTTTTTTTTATATTTTTTTTTTTTTTTTTTTTTTTTTTTTTTTTTTTTTTTTTTTTTTTTTTTTTTTTTTTTTTTTTTTTTTTTTTTTTTTTTTTTTTTTTTTTTTTTTTTTTTTTACTTCGCAAAATCTTCGGGTCTTTTACAATTTTATTGTTTTATCCCGTATTTTTTTTTTTTTTTTTTTTGTATACATTATAATCGATTTCATAACTTCTAGCGATTCTACTTTAGAAATGCTATTTCATGTTTACCTATTGCTAACGAAATTTCTTCTCTTATATCCCTTTTTTTTTTTTTTTTGATACTTTTCATTTTTTTTTTTTTTTTTTTTTTTTTTTTTTTTTTTTTTTTTTTTTTTTTTTTTTTTTTTTTTTTTTTTTTTTTTTTATATGTACAGTCATTGAGTTTTTTCTTGATAAGCTTCAAAAAGCCCTCCAGGAAAAATTAGGGCTTTGCATACGGAAGAAGCGTTTAACGGCTTGTTTGACTTCAGCATTGCTTCCAAAGCGCCTTCCGGCGAGATTCTTCTTCAAAGCCGGGAACAGATGAAAATCTTTTGGTGTGAGATCAGGACTGTATGGTGGATGGTATAGAGCCAAGAGTTGCAATATTGTTTTGCATTGCCGTCGCCGAGTATGGGCTCGCATTGTCATCCAACAACAGAACACCAGATTTGAGTGGCCCTGGCCACTTTTTCCGAATTTATCTGATTGATCACGGTCGATCTCTATCCAAAGGTGTATCAATGTCTTGCGCGTTTTCCTGTTGTTTCGTCGTTCGTCCATTGCCGTTAAATGCTTCTTCCATATGCAAAGTCCGGAATTTTTCCTGAAGGGCTTTTTGAAGCTTATCAAGAGGTATAGCAAATGTCTCAATGTACTTGGTACTTATGTGGAAAAGAAAGTTATGTTTTATCCTTAATGTCTCATTCTTTATTTTGACTTTCATACACAACCCTGACCACAGTCGACAGGGGAAACTTAGTTTACGACTCACCCTCGTAGATATAAAATGAAATTTTAAAGTATTTGACGTATTGCTCATATGGCTTTTTTTCCCTTTTTGTAGAAAATGCAATCGAGCCTCCGTAAAGCGAACCTCTATTTTATGAATTTCTCTATTTTGCGAACTTTTCCTGGAACCAAGCACATTTTACAATATTTTGCAGAAAATAACCTCCGAATAGCGAAGCGCATTTTCTATTTACGAATTTTTCCTTTTGCGATTCGATTTTTTTCCTCTCTAATTTTGAAATATTTCAGAATATTTATCACATTATTCTCTCATTGCACATTTTGTGGTGACCAAGGACCTTGAACTGACTTTACCAGGTGCCTAACTCAACTTCAACAAGGAAATTGCCAAATTTTTCAAGCAAAAAAACCGAATGAAACTAACAGATTTTATCAGTAATTAAATTTAAGGAGGACATTTTATTTTATAACCAGTAATTTTAAGCGTGTGGTAGTGTATGCTTAAAATTACTGGTTGTAAAATAATGTACGTTCAAAATTACTCGTAGGCTTAAAATTAGAAAATATCCTCGTTAAGAGATTTATTAATTTTAATATAAAATTATTTTTTAAAGTTGAAAATATTGTGTGTTCCTGGACAATGTTATATAGAAGTCCGACAGTTTTATTGTTTTTTAGAATTATTTACAATTTTACGGGGTTATTTTTAATGGAAGCAGGGTCAAAATAACGTTATTCTGCTATGATCTAATATTAAAGCAATGAAGTGGTGACACTTTTTCATTCACTATAATAGCAAAATTAAAAGTTATTTATAACTGTTCAATGTGGTTTTTCTGATCTTTAACGTTAAAATAATTCTAATATAGATTGATGATTGAATGCAAATACCACAAGTTTTTTTCCTTTCAGATTTCTTTGGATGTTCCTACTTCGATATGCATTCTTAACAGCATTACTTGACATTCCATTTCGTTTGTCACAAATTCGAGCATTCAAATTTTTATGAAAATATGCATCAGTGGTCTTTTAGAATAAATCACCTACGTTTTGCATTGGATTAGATGGGATTGGTCTTATTTTCGTTACACTGGAGTTAATCCGTGAGTCATCGGTGTCGGTCCGGAATTAATTTCAAAGGAAATAACAATAAGCTGATTATTTAATAAAACGGAAGCCAAAACGTACTAAATACATTCCTATATAGTAATTACAACTTGAATAACATGCATAGGAACAATTTATAAAGCGTAAGGCTACTTCCTTTGTACTATAAATATCTTGTAGGAAATATATTGTTAAGATAAGGGGAATATAATAGTAAATTATTTTCCAGAAATTGAATACATTGTTAAAACACGCTAACGTAAATAATATACATGAATGTATTCTATGCATATGTATTTCAGTTTATCACTGTTTGCTATCAAAAACTAAATGTTGAAACGTGACTTTTGTTATTTTAAGATTTCAGCATTATTCTTGTTTCAGGTGCTAAATTTACCGTGATAAGGTACAATGGAATAGATTAGGAAATCAGTTTAAACTTATCTTTTCACTAAATACTTAGTAAAGAGAATGGGAGGGGGTTAGGAAACCATGCATGTCACATTGCTAGGCTCTTATTGTTGAAGATTACATTAGTTTTATTATTTTTTAAATGCACTGAATAAAAATACGCTGTGCAGTATTAAAATTTTAACAGAATTTGAAACTTTCTGTCATATTTTGATCGCTGGTCCCGAAAATATTTTCTTAATAAAATATTTGATTAAACTGACAAATAACCATTAGCCATTACATTAGGACCACCAGTTTAATATAAAAATAAAACCACACACTTCACCCTTAACCCAGCGAGGCATTGACTCGACAAGGTGCTGATGAATAATCTAAGGTATCTGATTCTGACCAACTGGTCCTGTAACACTCGCACATGGTGAAATGGTAACGTGGCAAAATGATTTTAGCTCTCTTAGTGGAACCACAAATGTTTGATTGGATTCATGTCAGATGAATTTGAAGGCCAAGACTTTACGGAAAACTCCCCAGAATGTTTATCGCACCACTTCCTGACGATTTGGCTTTTATGGTATGGTGCATTATCCGGTTGGTAAACGTCATCATCCGTCACGAACACGGTTGCCGTGAAAGGGATGAACCTGGTTTTCAATAATGTTCACATAACGCAGATACATCATGGATTGATATGTATCAGGGGTGGGAAAATAGCGGCCCGCAAAGTGCTTTTTTAGTGGCCCGTTAAGACAATCAGAAAAACAAATACAGAGAAAATATTTTCTATATTTGGGACAGCATGTATTTCTGAGCAAAATTCCTATTGCATGAAAATCAGCAAGAGTAAATATAGATACAGGTTGGATAATATTAACTTGCAGGCAGTGATGAGAATTTCTACAAGCAGTTTCATTCTAGGTTTAAAAAAAATTGCAGAAAAATTCGAAAAAGGAGGGTACATTTGTCTCACTAAACTGACTCTAAAACTAAATGTGTTTGTGCCTATAGATATGAAATTGGCATAAAATAAATTAATTGAATAAATCTGACACTTTTTTATTTAACATATTTATTGATTTTTAGGGTACAATTTATAACTTTTTCTGAGATGCAAAGTTAACTTATCAATTGAATATCATTTCATCTCCGGTATCCTCGTCTTCCACAATGTGGCTTTCGAGCTAAAACAATTGACCGCATCTGGATTAGGCAAATATTTTAAGTCATAACTTTTCAATGAATATTTAATAAAAATAAGATAAAAAAGTGAAGAAACACTGAATGTTACATTGCTAGTCTGATTGTTTAGTAATGCATTAGTTTATAATTCTTAAATTATACTGAATCAAATTACTCTGACAAATTTTACATTGAAATATTACATTGAAAAAAAGTTACTTTGAACAAGATGATTAGTTATTTGAACAAGTTATTTTAATAAAAATTTTAAAAAGGATACTTATACATATTATACCATTGACCAATTTTGCCAAATCAAAAGACGTCGCCAAATGCTGTCACCGTCTGCGTGCACAAGATTATTTTGTTTTTACATACGTGGGAATAGTTTTCCACAATTGGGTACATATTATGGTATTTGGCGACGTCTTTCTGTTTGACTAACTGGTCGACAGTATATACATAAGAACGAAAAAGCTTTTATATACTTTCAAACGCTAGTCTTAAAATTGAGAATTAAAATCCTTTCTTATTAACATTTTAATTAATCTAATCACTTATATATATTTCATATGTATATCCATAGGATGTTACCTACCCACATGATAGAAATGAAACTTGATTTTTCTATGCATTTTCTTCTTATATTTCAGGAAATATGAAATACATTTCTACAAACTTAATAACCACTCACGAAATAACATTTTTCATGTTAATTTTTAAAAAAACTACTATTCTAAAAAAATGAATAGATGAACTTAGGAAGTGTTTTTTGAGTATTCTGATACAACTATTTTTCAAAAATATATTTGAAATCAGGAAATCTTATTTATTATCATCCTTCTTATATTCAAAATATCATGTTGAAGAATTCCCAAAATATAGCCAATAGAACCAGTCACTAGGATTACGAAAAGGTTCAAACGGTTACCCTTCCAAGTTTGTGTCCGCAATAGCGTAGTAATTATAACGTAGATGGCGACAATGTTTCGTGGAGTCGCATGTTCAAACCCTGATTCCACTAAAGACCCGTTGTATACACCGAGTTAAATTTGTCGGATATCAAATCCCTCACGTTGGCATGATCTGGAAGTTGGAAGGGGGTGCAGGATCAATTGTCGTCCTCGTCCCTAGAATAAGGTTTAAAGTTACTAAATTCACCGCTAATAGTCATCGTTTAGCTTCAAGTTGTAACTTTAATAAATAATCAATGAAATCAAATTCATCTAACTTATCAATAATATATGGTTTAACGGTCTCTTTACTTTACTTTCGAATTATTTTAGTAATTCAACAGAATACCTTTTAAGAATGTTTTTATAAACTGCTTTCAAAATTTAATATTTGCATTTTCATAAATTGTATTTAATTATTTATTTTAAAGAAGTATTTTATTTTTATCCTAAAAAATGTTAACTTTGTAAGGTTAATATTTTAGATTAGTTATAAAATCTAAACTAGCTAATTCTTTACTTTTATATATAATATCAGAGAGATAACATGTATGACAAAAATTCTTATTAAACTAGAATTTTGTATGTAATAAAATATATACCTCCCCCCCCCCTTATATTTTAATAAGAGATTGTGTGTTTATGTGTTAAATGTTGTTTTTTAACGGAAAATTAAAGCATTTATCCCTCAAAATTAAGAAGAATCATTTCGGAAATATCACAAATATTAAATATATCTTATTTTAGAACGTTTTATTTGTAAATTAACAAACTATACGTGAATTTTGTGTGCGTCATATTAATCATCATTTTGTGTTTTTAAAAATTGAATGTAAAAATACTAACATATTACATATATTGTTTACACTAGGACCTATAGCCCTAGTGTAACTTCCGCTTTTAATAAACTCTCGCTTACACAAGAATTTCTTCCTTGCCATCTTTAATCAATTAAGAATATCGAAGACTTTTGAGTGGAATTTCGAAGAAAAATACGTGTTTTGCATGAAAGTGGAAAAAGAAAAAACATTCTAGGTGAAAACAAAAGCGCATAACGTGTGTAGATAATTTCCATGCTTATGACTTCGCAGCCGAGAATTTCCTCTTCACTTCAAATAATCCATTTAACACATATTTACCGAAATAAGCAATTCTTAAACAATCTCTTTTGTTTCGGTTTCGCTCTTTTCACTTTTGGAGAAACCACAACGATCGCCACAATCGGTTTCTTTATTTATGTAGTGCCAACAACATTCACAAGACATGGATTTCTCACAATCGGCCGTCCAGTTACCCATTTCTTTTCCCCGTGGCCCATTGTCCCAAAGTGTTGCACCAAGGTGAATCTCTGTCACGCTCGCACAAATGCCTCGCGTGCGTCAC
Source organism: Trichonephila clavata (assembly GCA_019973975.1). NCBI lineage: Eukaryota > Metazoa > Arthropoda > Arachnida > Araneae > Nephilidae > Trichonephila > Trichonephila clavata. The sequence continues at coordinate 12,336 of BMAO01020691.1, read as the reverse complement.
GGAAGTTTTCGTATCCCATCGAACGTTTCTTAATATCCGTCTTCGAACGAATTCGACAACGTGTAGAACAAATTGCCTACATGAAACAGTCGGTTACGGTTTGGGTCACCCTATGACACAGTAAGAGTATAATACCTCGTTAGCATCAGCTTTTATAATCTTTTTAAAAAAACGCTTTTGACATAACGTGAGAAAAAGCGCAGTAAATCATCAAAATGGCGACTAAGTTCTAAGAATGCCAGAAGGCGGGAAAAAAAGGAACTTTTCCAAAATATTCTCTGCTCGAATGCTGTTGCCACACCCTGAACACCTATTGTTACACATTTCTATTTTTTTCTTATTGTTAAATTTTGCTAGTTCACTTCGAATTTTTAGTTCTTTTTTTATTACTATTTGGTATAGGTGCGACCTAAATGTGTATGCTTGAGACCGGGTGGGGTTTGTAGGAAAGAATAGAAAAAAGATCAGAATTGTGCTCTTTACGAAGCTTAAACACTTGAACTGTTGAGTGAATTAATTAATAGTTGGTGTTCTTGAACACAGCGTGGAATGAACAAAAAAATTCTTTTTAGCATCGAGGGATTGCGACAGATGTGTGAAGGTCGTCCGTTTTCTTTTCTCTAACAAACAGAAGCGATTGGCTATTGTTTGGATTCTTTTAGCGGTTAGAAATCCGCTAGGGAATGCCCTAGACCTGAATATTTTGCACATTGTCAGAGCGTTAATAATACTGGTTAAACGATATTAACTGTAAATAATTTTGAAAATTAAAATTAAATTATTTCGAAATGAACTAAATCTTGCATGGAGCAAAATAATTCAGAGAACACAATAGGAAATTATATCAGTTGGTACAAAGAGTTTACCTGCAGGGTAATTGTAACTGTAGTTTCTTAGCGTATGTGTACAGAATTACCTCTGATTACAGTTTTAAAATGGTAAGGTTATAACGATGTAGAAATTTTATATTAATATTAGTAGTCTTATAAGAAAACAGAAGGAAATCATTTACACAAAACTAATTTAATTCTTAAAATTAAATTAATTTACCTTTAATAATTTGATTCAGTTCTATAGATATTTAATTAAGACCTCGAGCAGCCCTCAAAGAGTTTTTCTGTCTTGAACCGAGATTAACTATACCAATATGCAGGTTGGGATGAGAATTTCAGTAAGCAATCTAACTTCTGATTTTAAAAAAAATTGTAGAAAAATGATATATGGTACGTTTGTCTCATTAAATTGATTTTAAAATTAAATGCTCATGTGTAGCTATAAGTAATACGAAATGAGAACTATAAATAAATTGAATAAAATATCACTATTTTATTTAACGTATTTATTTTTATTTATGGTATAATTTATACCTTTTCTGGGATGTAAAGTTAACTTATGAATGCAATCATTTTAAAAATATGTGATCCTTCAGCCAAACTCTATTGCCCTCCCCTGGTTTAAATGATAACACATACGATAGAATAATATTTCAAAAACTGCAGTAGCGTAACGCATACCCCCGCAACCCCTGCATCGCTGGGGAACCCAAGATTCTAGGGACCTAAAGCCTGACTGATGTCAAGTACATATTTGGGCTTGAGACCCTAAACCTCAATATGTAGGGGGAATCTACGCCACTGAAAAAATGTATTTAATCAAATAAACTAAAAAATTGATTAATTGAATATATATATCGACATTTGTGTGGGTATTATTTAATCGTATGATCATGATTTTCCCTCTTAAAAATGCTTCCGGCGTATATATACGTATGGCTGAATCCCCAGACGTATATATACGACTTTTCGAAACACTATTCTTTTCTTTGAACTATTATCAGTAAAACTATTCCGAAGGCATTGGGCTGTAATAAGATGACCTTAACCCTTTCCAGGTTCTTTTTATTTCTGGATTATGGATAAAAAAAATGTCAACTATTTATTCCTTTTCAAACATATATATCTTTTTAAACGGGATAGCACCATTCGCATACAAAATTTCCTAAAAATTATTGCAAAAAATATTACTTAAAGTAAGTAAAGTTGGCTTTTTCTGTATGGAAGAAATCATTAGATTTTTTGGAGTATCTCAATTTACTCTAGCTATAAATATATAAAGCTTATAATACCTAGTTTTTATCTTGAATTATAAATTTTATTTACATCCTTTGCATTTGCATAAATGATTATGAAATTACTAACCAAACTTGATCGTGTATCATAAATTCGAAAACACGGTACTGCTCATAACCCAATATCGCAATCTTGGACAGTAGAATCTTGTTTCTCTTCTCACCTTCTTCACTTTACTGTCTATCTTTGAGCAGGAAACAATACACTGTCGTGTTGGATTAGTTTTCTTCCCTGATGAGGGAATGTTGTCAACAAAGTGTCTTTCAGAAAAGCGTGAAGGGGGATGCTCTGCAAAAAGACGTCCTTTTTTGCAGAAAATTCCACCGAATGGTATTTTCAATTATTCGAAACCATAAAAAGCATATGTGAAATAACTCGAGAAAGACCGATTGAACAGGGAAAATTTTCGCAGTGCACGGGCTCAGCTCAGGAAAAACAAGGAAGGGGTTAACAGTGTTTGGGACAAATTTACTTATTTCAGAGAAAAATGAGCTTATTTGTGCCTTTTCTCCCCCCCCCCTCAATTCACTGCAACGCGTGCTTATATGAAAAACGGTGGCAATGGGGAACGAAGTGCATATTTTTTAATCGGCAGTGAGGGGTCAACTTAAAAACGTGTTGAAGCCATTTTAGTGTAAACATTTCACGATCAAATCGTCTATTCTTGTCTCTCCGAACCGAGAGGTAGAGAAAAAATATACGGTCTTATTTTAAAAGATATGGTTAAAATTGCAGGTTTGGTAAGATTACAGTAATTTTTCGACGCGATTTTCTGCTGACATTCAGCAGAGTTCATATTATAACTCTTGACCTTAAAGCTACCCAAGCGTTCTACTCATCGCTTTTCGCGAGATTTTATCTTTGGATTTTTGAAATAGGTTAAACACAGAGAGCTATATTAGTATCGAGCGATTAACCTATTTTGGCTGTTAATGTTTCAACACGTTGCTATGTAACTTAACTAGAAATGTCAAATACAAAAGATGAATTTTTTCTTTGAGAAAAAAGGAGCGATATAAAACACTGTTTGGCCTTTTTTCAAACTTAATGTTATTTATGAACCTGAATATATAAAATATATAGTAAATATTATAAAGGTTATATTTATAAAATTTTTTACTAGTAGGATTCAAAAGTTTCCGGACTGAGCCTATAACGTGGAAAAATTTTGCAGTAGAGCAACTACAGTAACGTTTCTGTGTTCTTGCATTCTTTTTCTTTTCTAAAAAAAGTTTGTTCCAAATCACGTGGTCATTAGGGTCACCATGGCGTCATATTTTGTAAGAGGATGTATTTTGTCGTCGGTGATTGAAAGAAATTGTGTTTGTTGAGCGGATATTGGATATTAACTTTTGTGTTCGTTTGGGAAAAAAGTGCTATGGAGTCAAACGAAAATTTAAGCAGGTGTAAGGCTGTGACACATTATAGCTAACGCAAACGTTTGAGAGACATCGATGTTTCAGAGAAGGCAGGGAAAGTGTCGAAGACGACAAACGCTCTGGTCGTCCACCGACTTCCCACACCGCTGAAAAAACATCGAAAGTATCACATCGCATCTTTCCGCGAAGGTACTTAAGAACAGGCTTCAAAAAATAGCAGAATCAGTTGGAATATCCGAGGCCACATGTCAATGGATACTGATATGGATCTTAACATGCGCAGGGTGTGTCAATATACCATTCTCCACCTTTTAAACGAAGATCAATCTGTAGATGAAATAAAAAGTCCATCGCAAGTTGAATTAAAGGACATGGCTAAAAATAGATTCCAGAAACGTTTCGATGAACTTTACAAGCCATATCAAAATTGTGTTGTTATTCAAGGGTCTTATTTCGAAAAAGGGTGCATTTCGGCAGTTTAATTGGTAATATTTTTTTGTTATAGACTCATTCCGGGAACTTTTGATCCTGCTACTTAAATGTTCTGTTAAATAGTGCTACGTAGTTGATAAACTTTTAAATTAAGGAGAGGTCAACGCAATGGACTCAATTCATGACAGTCACATGAAAAAGACAAACACGTGATCTTCATTAAATTCAAAACAGACATTGAACAACTAACTGTTCTAGTTGATCCATTTGTAAAACTTAGGTAACATTTCAAATTTCATAATTGAGTAAAGATGTTCAAACGTTATGAAAAAAAAACAATTTAATCAAAATTTTTTTTTAATTTATAAGAAAATCTTATTTTATGCATGGATTTTAAAATAAAATGCATTTTGTATACCTCATTGTTGACAAACATGTACTTTTTAAGAGAAAGTTTCTGCAAAGAGCAAAAGTTGGCAACAACGAAGCAATTGAACTGATTAGCTGGAAACACATGATTTCTTTTATCGTGTGATTATGGCGTCATATGAGTTTTTAAATTCATTGGCTTGAAGCACGTAGTTGTCATTATCATGTGATTTTGACGTCATATGAATTTAACCCATTAACAGGTATTGAATCATAATATTTATTATGGAACTCTCCAGTACTTTATGGTACATTTTGTGTTCTTACAGGACACAAAAACTTTCTTATAAAAATGCGTAATAGCACATATTCAAATATCACACATATATAGAACTCAAATGCGCAATCATAATTAATATCACATGAGGCAAATAAAAAAAACACCCAGTCGCTGTCAAATGTCTGACTTTAATGTTGCTTTCCTATATCATGCGAAGTATCTTCTAGAAACTTCTAAAGTTTTCTCGACAAATAATCATCCTAGATCCTTCTGGATTTTTTTTTAATTCATCTATTTTTATCGCCGTAGCTCTATTCGCTTAGTATTAAAAGAGTACTTTCTTTTGGCCTGCAAACGATCTTTTCAGCAACAAAACCCTTTTGGCAGAGAAGTGAACTAAGTCCAGATTTTTCATTACAATAACATAAAAGAGTGTAGCAGCAGTAGTGTTAGTATTAGCAAGCAGTGTTAGTGTTTAGCTTAATTTTTATTCTGGTTAAGCCAACGCGAAAGCAAAATTGATTTTTTTTTGTATGGTTTGTAATAATGTCGAATTGTAAAAGCTGTACTCGTTCGATTGACTTTAGATGTTTCTATTTGGAATTATGTTCAAGTTGCGGAAACGAATTCCAATTTGGTGGTACTTGACTGAATTTTAAATACCTACATCACATTTATGACAAATCTGAAGCACATTTCCATACAACGGGAAAGACATAAATGTCGTATAGAATAATTATACGACAGGGTTTTGGTAGAACTTGGAATGAAACTAGCAATTCAACTGAAATGTTGTCATTCATTAAGTTCTCGACCTTGAATACTAGGTTTAATCAAGAAATTCTCGAACTGTTAAGTGAAATGAGTGAACGACAAAAAAATGGAGGTATTACAGTCGTTTTGAAAAATTTGTCTCGTCTGGCTTTATTTTCACTCGAACTACACTTCCAATCTGTTTGCCATCATTATTTAATTTTAGTTGTGACTACTACAAATTGACTGTATCAAGAATATCATAGACCCTAAATATTTTGCAAAAAAAATTACCTGATTAAAATATTTAGCATCTAAATAAGATGTGGATTGATGTTTGTGCTACTTATGGTGTCAGTTTAATACAGGGTGTCCGGGCTAAGTATCCGAAAATTATGGCTTATTATTACGGAACTACCCATCAGAATACAATCAGCTGTTCATCCGTGAATTGGAAATCCCTCCGAGATTTTTTTGGGTTTAGTCCGACATCTTCCGACATCAAAATTTATCCACCAATGGGAAAGAACTTTAAGGGAATCGGGAACTTTGGTGTCTCAAAAATTAATAAGTATCCTTAAGTTTTCGTAATAGAAGACACTGTTGATCGTGTACGTGATTCATTTTGTAGGAGTCCTGATAAGCATATATTACGCAAGCCAGTAACGACACTCCATTCTGTTCGAACACGTCACTGTACACGTGCGACTGATTTAAAGTCCGTTACTCAAAGTACGCACTGCGCCTTTTTCTGTGGTGTCCACATATTTACTAATGAAGTCAGAGTAACACGTTTATCGTCTGCGATTGCCGATCAATGCACGCACGTGCAACTGATCGGACTAGACCCAAAATATTTTGGAGGGATTACCAATTCACGGATGAATATTTTATTACGTAGAACGTCATTTATCCGAATCAATTGGGACCGGACACCGTTCGGATGTGCGATTGTCCGGATTCCTGAAAACCGAATGTGATCCATGCAGTATACGAAACTGAACACTATATGAATATTGAAAATCATCATATGCGGGAAACGTACTTGAAGAAAAAGCAAAATAGGTGCAAAATGTAGTAATGTTTCCTTGATTATGGAAAATAATCACTTATTTTTCGCTTCACTATTGTACACCTTCGTTTTTTCGCTGCAAGGTCTCTGATTCTCTTGAGCAGCAGTAGTTGAGTAGGGCAGCACTCTCTGATTGTTGTTCGAATTAGTCCAAAGCTGTCTCTAACACAGAACCCCTTCATAAAACCCCCGCTCTTGTGGAAACAAACTGACCTAATATTCCGCGCAGATATTTACCAAATCACACAACTGAAATTCCCCAAATATCTCTGACTTTAGGTTTTCCCGTCACTTTTGACCTCATGCGAAACAACTGTTGAGCATTGCACTGTTCGAAAACGTATTCATATATAGTACATATAGTTGACAAAAAAAAGTACTAGTACGGCTATTTGACGCTTCGGATAATAAACGTTCGGATAAACGACGCTGTACTGTACATTCTGATGGGTAGGTCCGCAATAATAAGCCATAACTTTCGGATACTTTAAGCCCGGACACCCTGTATAGTATAAAAATACACTGTCATGAAATCTTAATTTATGGCGACGTTTTAGAAAAAAAGTTTTTGTAAACCAATGTTCAACTAACTTTAAGGCATCGCATCTAAAGTCACTAGATATTTTTTCGTAAATAAAATATGTATTAGTATAGAAGGTGCTATAGGGTTAATCCCGGTCCTCTTACCAGAAATCTTCCTTGTCGTTCTCTCCCCAGTAAAGTAACTGTTCTTTAGGCAGCACGGCATTGGGTCGTTACTCTAATGTTAGAACATGGTTGTAACATCAAACAATTGGTATTTACAGCACTCGATAGCTTGGTAACTTCAAACCAACAGTTATGAATAGGCTCAGCATCTGGTCGACGTCATGCATTTGTCCCATGCTGGCCATACCTGAAGGAACCCTATTATAAATCAACTTTCCGACATTTTCCCCTTTTAGGCTGACATTTGAAAAACATTATCATCGTGCATAAATAAATTCGTTATGCGAACCTAAACGCTTTTTCAGCAGGTGCACACGGGAACGCGTGAGTTCATCTTAAATTTTCATATTTTTTTATTTATCTGCTTTACTCCGATTTGACCTCATAATATTCTAAACATCTAGAAATTTGAGAATATGTTTTGTTTATCTAAAACATTACGATTTAAATAGCCAATGGTTGCCACTTTTTACGCATGCCGAATATACTCGTCATGACACAAAATCCTGCAATTTTTCCATGACGAGTATACTCGTCAATCACAATTAACTGGTTAAAAATGCAAGGATCTAAGTTTTTCTGATTCTGCCTGATTTCGATGGAGAAAAAATGAGTACTGCAAATATAAACACGCGGCTAAAATAGAAACATTTTAAAACTTAGCTGAAACATTTAACTAAGCATGGTTCCTCGAGTAAAATAAAATAATAAATAAATTGTATCATTAAAACAAATTAATGAACAAGCTGTTTAAATGTTTAGTCTTTCTTCTCCGTTTTTATATAAATAACCCTCCGTTGTTGATGATTTTCGTTCCTTAAACAATACACACCATCCATCTTAAATGACAGCGATATGTTACTACTTTGAGCCAATTTAAACACTTAAGTGAGAGAATGAAAGCGAAATTTTGTCTGAAATCAATTAAAATGTTCCGAATGCAATCATTGTGAGGATAAAATATGAAATGTAGAAAACGTGTTTAAAAAAAACAGAGAAAGGAGAAAAAGAGATTTGGTCAAACAAAACCTTTATATATAATTAAAATAATTATTTGTAAGTGGGCAAAATGTTTGTCATAAAAGTTCAATTATTTGCTTCCGAGAAAAAGATAATTTTATAAGTCTCAAAAATTCAACACCACACACATGCACATATTATACCATGAAAACCATTCAACGGGAGCTGCATGCTGCATACATTTATGGCAGAGTAGCTATTCCAAAACCGTTAGCTTAGGCACGGAATGTTATGAAGGACCACAGGGTGCCAGACCACACAAGCTGGACACAACTGTAATGAGAATAAGTCATCTGGTCTGATGAATCCTCATTTACATATACCAGACCTACGGACGAGTGTTTGTCTGTCGAGCCCCGGCAGAAGCATTTCATGTTGACTACTTGATTCCAAACGTGAAATATGGAGAGGTTCTGTGATGGTGTGGGGTGCAATATCTTCCTGTGTATCGGAGCATCTTGTTGTCTTGAGGGGGATGATCACAGGCAACCATTATCGAAGCATTCTCACAGATCATCTTCACCCTATGTTTTCAGAACCTCTCTCTGGGAGAATGTCCTGTGTTCCAAGAGGACAACACCCCTATCACTAGTCTCGCTGTGTTCAAACATCGTTACATGGGCATGGCGATGAAGTAATACATCTGACATGGTGTCCACAGTCATCTGAACTCAGAATTAATGAGTGTTTGTGGGTTTTTTTTAGAGAACAAAGTACGCGCTCGGTTTTCTCCTCTACGCATACTATCTGACTTAAGACTGCCTTGCATGAGGAATAAATGCAAATTCCGATGCACTGTGTTTGAGATCTTTATTTGTCAATCCATGTCGAATGCAAGCTGTCATTCAGGTCAAAGGTGGCCCAACTCCTTACTATAAAATTTTTTCGTTTTTTCACATGTTTTCCTATTATTTTGTCCTATACCTGTATATTGCCTTTATTATGGCTATTAGTACATGATTATTGATAAATATATATAAAGAAATTGATGTTTCAGTACAAGTTAAACGGGTTTTCTTAGAGAAATTTAAGAAAAATAAAGAGTTTTTATTTTAATATTAAAATTTTATATTAATTTTACTTGATAGTAATATATTCTATCGATGAATATAATTTATTTTACTATTTTATTACGTCATTTCACATACCTATAAGTTCATTATTCTACCTTTGTAGTATAAGGATTAACTGTAAATTAATAATTCAGCGAAACATTTATTATCCTGATACATTTAATGCGCTTTTACTGTTTCTCTTGTTCTCTTATCCTTAGAATGATTAATAATTTAGCTATTTCATGAGGAATTTATATAAAATTTTCTAAATGAATTGTGTATTCAATGTATAAAATATTTATTCTAATCAATAGCAGAACTCATCAATTTTTTGTCATGTCGTTAACCCCATTATAACACATTAGTCCTTTGCAGCTGCGCACACAAAACGGGGGGGGGGAACCCCGGGTTCGGACTCACCCTATAGTCCTTAATTTTTTTCAATTGATTATAATCCTATGTGTATAGTACGTAAAAATTTAATTAAGTATTTGTTATTAATAACTAATTTTATTAATTAATTCTAATAGTTTATTCGATGCTTTATTTTTTACAATTTTTTTATTCCCGAAAATCGACAAAATCAAAAGAATATGTTGGGTGGAGTATTGGGTATGATACGACAATGGTGGGTGAGTGAATAAGTGAATATTAACTTAGTACTATTCAGCTATATATATATACACACGAGGGCTTTTGGTGACGGACCTTCGTCATTTTGAACCATAGTCAAGTGCCGAAGACGACTGAGCACAAGAATGGGGGCTTCACCTGCCCCCCCCTCTTCTCCTCATTTTGAAAAATTCCTGCAGAACCACTGGTCATCTGTTTAATCCTTAGAAAATACTTTTCTTTTTCATTCTTTGTTATTTTGATAAAGGATTAATTTTACACAAATTCCCCTGTACCAATCATTTATGTTTGTCGAGATGAACTTAATCAATTTTGTGTCTGTTGAGATAGCATACTTAACAAATTAAAATTTTATAAGATTTCCGATTATGCTTGTGTTTTTAGTGGCAACACATTCTGTAATATCTTGAAGTTAAGGATAAAATACTTTCTGCAGTTGAAAAAATATTTCTTCATTTAGAAATTTTGATATTTATAAGAACATTTTCTCCTTGAAAAATTTTATTGTAGAAGGCCTAATTAAACAGACGTGGTTACGCACCACAATCGAAAAATGTGCTGATGCACCATTTTGCGTGAACCACACGTTCTGGTGCACAGTGCCCGGTATTCCATGCAGCAACTCTGACAGAGGCGGGAATTTTCACTCGGACAGATTTCTTCAACCCTACCATGGTACTCCAAATCCCCGCATTCGTTTGGCCACTCCCTCATCTGGCTCATTGTCCCCCCCCCCCAATAGCTACAATATCACGATTTCACCGACTAAGCGTGGTTTGCTACCCATGTTTTATTTTGATTTGTCATTCCCATGCTGCTTATTATCCCCCCTCTGAATCTGTCGCTTGAATTCGACACACCCTGTATAAAAATAAAACATTTTTAAAGATAATAATCTCGTCATTCAATTTGTAAATTGTCGCCTATGAGACAGATTAGCATATTTAATAAATAAATCGCTTTGTGGAGTATCCTTTAGATGCCTTTCCTATGCTCTCATTGACTCATCAATGAATTTTTTTAAAAAACAGCGTAGACTAAGTATCATGTCTGTCAAGGTGATGGAACGTTTGTTTCTCTGCGTCTATGAAAGTCAACCGCGACGCATATTTTGAGAGTTACTCTCGTAGAAAATAATAGGTTTTCATTTTAACCTGTTGAAGTAACGTGTTGAAAAATTCGGATTGCCACTGGAATTCATATCTCAGATATAAATATATTTTTGCGGTTATCAAAGAGCTTTCACTTTTAAACATAACTTTAATTTTTATTTTCTTAAGCATTTATCATGCAAAATACTACTCCCATCTAGAGGACAACGTTGACATGTTGGCAGTTTGACATGACGGTGGCTGATCGTGGGTTAGAGACTTGCCTTTCCTGAAACTAACTATTGTGGCAATAATAAGGTTGCTATAAATAGATTTAACTATGATTTTCTCGGTAAAAAGGGCGCTGGTGGTGTTTTTCATTGCTTTGAGAGAGGAATCCCGTACTCTTCTATATGCAGAATTATTAAAAATGGAGTAAAAAAGTTATATGAAGCTTTTTATATGAACAAATTTGTGATAAGTCTCGGAAGGAGACGCTAAATGTGAGATCCCAGATCACCGAGACGCATGCGGTTGCTGCCTTCAGGTTGGAAACCGGGCACGATTGCCTTGCGGGTCACCTATATAGACTAAAGGTCCTTCCCTCTCTAAATTATGTTTTGAGAGAGAACTCTCTAATGAATGCTGAGTACCTGGAGATTTGCCCTACTGCCTCTGGTAAGATCTACGATAGATACCGGAGGACCAGAGAGCAGTTACGAGCTCTGCAATCTGACTGACTTTCTGATTGTGATTTTGTGTAACTTCTGTTTCTCTTCTGTTTTCTGATCCTTTATTTTATTGTTCATTTGTAGATACTCCAAGTATGTTTGCGCGGAATGTTTTTACTCCAGCGAGTGATGTATTCATTAAGCTCTGTTGCTATAAATAAAAAAAAAAGATTTAACTATTCTTAAAGAAAAATGGAAAAGTGTATTAAGCGAGGAATTTCCAACTGACACTCTCATCTTTTGTTATAGCTGAAGACAGTATTTCCCAAACCTTTTACATATGTGTAACCCTTCTAAAATTTTCATAATGCTGAGTACCCCTCGTAAAAAAAATGGGTGTATTTTAATAGCAATCAAATATATTTATTTCTTCTTTTTTTTGCGACATATACAAAACAATAAAAAAAAGAGAAATAAATTATTCATAATAAAATATAAATAAAAGTTATATTACATATAACATTTATTTGGATTAATGAGAAAGATGAAATTGTTTGTGCTGAGATGACAGATCGTCATAATTCGGTTCCCTGGTTAATTTTAATCTGAGATGCGGTTCCACGTCCAATAGTCTGCACATGTCATGTGCAGTCACGTAACAAACACTTCCTACAAGAAAAATTGCACAAAAGCTAAAAACAGAGACGCCTAGAGAAGCCACTAACTATTTACGAAGTAAGTTGT
>BMAO01020690.1:0-16274 GCA_019973975.1 Trichonephila clavata | reverse complement strand
GGATATGTGACACTGCTTCACAAGAATATTCGTGCTAATGTAGGAGTCGATCTGTAAGTTAAAACGAAGTTTCTTTTGATATAAAGCTGGAAATTATCCTTCAGGAACCCCCCTCCCTTTTATTGTAAGATGATACACACAATTCTTTCTGGTGCCTTGTATTTCTAAGATAATTACGATTGCACTTTCACAAACCCACCTGCCAAAATTTATTTTCTTGATCGCTTTCATTTTGTTATATTTCTCTCTGAAGGCATTATCCTCCTGTCTATGCTTCTAAATATTCCTTAAGAAAACGCTTTCAGATTTCAAGGTTCTACGAATGCATTTATCGATTCAGATAAGAAGTTATTTTTACTCCAAACTCCTCTTCGTAATTCGTGCTAAAATGGAAGATGACAGAACATTATTAGCAATAAATTAAATGGGATTCTTAAGTGAACTTATCGACTCAGACTTAATTGAATTAACTTTTTCCTTTTTGTTTGATATGAATCGCAAAAATCAGCAAATGGATTATTAAAATACAAAGAGCGAAACTGTAAATTAGATTAAGCACTGGCTGATATGATAAGTAATGGTTTTAAGTCAAATGACCAATCCGTGTAACGTTACAAAATTAATTTTTGTGACCTTTTTCAGGAAGAGGTTCGAAATTAATGGAACAGTTCTTTTCCTTTCAATTAAAGAAATGTTTCGTTATCTGTCACGGTACATTTATGAATTTATCTTGTAGATCCGCAGACTCAATTGCATTATTTGTTTATCAAATTACTATCGGTAATATATCAAAGAGTTTTAATGGATTTAAGAAATGGATTAAAGATTTTATTACTTTTTGTCTTCAAGAAGTCAGCTTATTTATCACATCAAGCCATTGGTTGAATGTTATTTTAAATGGCATGTTGATGACAATTCGAAAAGTAACCTCCCCGAATCGCTTTAAGAAACAGACGGGAGACAATTTATTTACATATCAACGGTACAACTCTCTTCTATTTTTCAACATAATCTCTCACATTATTAAGCACTTGTACAATTTTACCAATTCACCAATTCCTTCTGTATAAAAGGCAGTCGCCTGCGGTTTAAGCCAAAGTGTCACAGCGTTTTTACGTTCTTTTTTGCCAGTGAAATGCTGTCTCCCAAGCCAATTCTTCATTGCAGCGATTAGATGGTAATCGGATGAAATCAGCACTCACTACAGACAGCGTACTACATAGTGATTCCTCATGGATGTTTGTTCTTCTGTCCTTAAAAATGAATACCCATTGACGCACTACAACTTCACTCACAATGTTTGGCCCGTACACAGCACACAATTCACGACGGATATCCACTGCTGACTGATTTTGGCCCAAATAAATCTTATCACTCCTCGCACCTCACATTTCGCTGGATTTTTTATGGCGGCACTCATTTTGTCATGTTATAACTTGCAAACTCTTGGCTCTACAACACTCTCATTTGCTGACTGTAAGCGTACTGAATCAGAGATTGCTCGTGCATTCGATTGAGGGTGCTTCGAACCGTATTTCCAGAGAAACTCCCAAACGGTGGTTAGTTTCTGAATTGACCTCGTATTACACCAAACCATCTCAGAATGTCAATAAGCGTTAAGTTTTAAAGTATCTCATTATTTTGTGAGCATTATTGGATGATTAGGATTTGTTCTTTCTCAGCTAATGTCGCATGAAGTACAGCGAATTATCGGCAGCGGATACAGTAATTTCAGAAACGGTCTATAGACCAGATGTGTGAGTGACTAGTTTATTGACGTCAAGCTGCAAAACAACTCGTGGGTTTTTGGTGACGGTCCTCGTAATTTTAAGCCACGGTCGAATAAGAAGGACGACACTTCAGCTGTCATACTACTCTCACTACCCACTGAGCTCTCCGAACTCCCACACTACGCCAGCGAGAGGCCTTTGAGCCTCGATACATTTAAAATACATCAGTGGTCTTCAAAGTATTGTAAATAGTAATATTGGAACTAGTCTCGAACTCATGACACGCCGACTACGAAGTGTGACCATAACACTAGGCTACGCGGCAACAAGATAATTAAGAATGAATTTATTCTCATTATTTCACCATTATTTTATTTGAACTCGCAATTATTTTGTAAAATGCGTTTATTTAGAATTTTTGTTTTCAAAATTTTTAGACACCTTTTTATAAATTAATACAATTAATGAACTGATAGCTTTAAATCAGCGTTTCTCAAACTGTGAGGCACCCTCCTAGGGGGGAGCGAGCATATTGAGATGTCGAAAACAAAAGATTACTTAAAAAAATTACTAATTTAATGTAAGTAAACGAACAAAATGCATCCTGACATAATAAAAATCAAAATACACATTTAGACTGATATAAATACACTTATAAATGAATCAGTCGTACAATCTATTAAATATAATTCTTTAAAGTCACCGTTTTCTACGTAGGCGCACGTATGCAATGTATTCGGGGGAGGGGGGGAGAGATAAATAAAAAAGCAGATTCTATATACATACCCGAAAATTGAATGATTGGCTGAGTGAGATACTCATATACGCCGGTGGCACTTAAGAAGTTGAAGTCGTATTGTGGCTTTTGCGTCAAATTATATTATTATTGAATGCAATATGTTTTTTGTTGTATGGAGGGGGAGGCACGTTGAAAATTATGATTGAATATGGAGTCGCGAATATTGATAGTTTGAGAAGCACTGTGATTTATAAAGTACAAATTTTTTTTTTATTTAGAGCAATCGATAAAAAAACATTTAAGAGGGAGATGTGTGTTTAACTTAAAATCTAAAATAACATTTCTAAAATAACAGCTTCAGGTTTTTGTTAGGGTATTTGATTCTACATAAAAGAAGATAATTTACAATAAAAAAATAGGCTATTTACCTTGTTTTTTCAGGGGGGGGGGTACTAACGTATTAATCAATCCAAAAATTTCAATATGTCACCACAAACACAATGAGAAACATTGTAAAAAACACTTCCAGTTTATGTTCGAATTCAATAGTAACGATGGCAACATTGGCGAAATTTTCGGAATTTGCGAGTCTTTTAGATTTGGCGAAATTGATCGGGTTTTAATACGCAAGTACCATTACATGTTCCGTTACCATTAGCTTAGGGTTTACATTTTTCGTCATAACTTTTATACAGTTGGCTGCATCCAATCTCTTTGTCTTCGATAGGATATTTTTTTATTATCTTACCTTTATATTTTCTTAGTTAACGATGTGGAAAAAACTCTGGAACCAGCTTAGCATCATATCGACTATTGCAAATTAAAGCCGACATAGTACTAGGACAGTTGCCAAAAATCACGACAAAGTAAATCATTTTTAAATACTACATGAAAGGATAAGTATAAAACTCCTAAAATTAATCTTTTTAGAATATTGCTTTTTTATTATTGACTTTATTTGATTTTTTAAAAATTTAAATGACATTTAAATTTGCATGAAAGCTATAGGCTACCGTCAGCGTAATTTTGTATCTTGAAGTGTGATTCGAAATTTAGCATGAGAAGGAAATTAAATCATGTTATTTGCATTTTTTCTTATACGAGTATTTTAAATAATCTATGTAAAATTTAAAATATATTGCTGAAAGATTTTATACAATTTCAATGGTTTATTTTCTATTATTTATTGTTCAGGCTGTGTTGATTATTAACCAATATCATTATACAAAAATATCCGAAAAACCATCATAAAACAATTTTAAGAAGACTAAGCATACCGTAAAACCCGGTGTAAAACGCACACCCATACTTTCAAGCTGCAATTTTTAATTTTTAGGTTTATTCGCCATATAACGCGCATCCCCTTTTTTACAAGGAAACTTGAAATGTACGTGCGCAATGCTTTTATGTTCTGAAGTCATTTATTCGAGGTACTAGTTCAAGCCTTAGAAAAAATATGATAATTTCAGAACTATATATCCCGTTCAGTTCATAAAAGGGGAATGCCATTTCTTTTAAGTAAACAGTATTTCGATTTATGTAGAAATCCAATTTTTTTTACATGCGGGACTTTTTATTTTTAAGGTATCCCTACTGCTCTAAAACTGAATTTCCCCAAAACATTTACAATTTTTTTTTTATGATTTTATTTTATGGGTCATCTTATTAGCTTTATAAAAATACCAAGTTTATCATTTTCCCGTTTACTAGAACAAAAACTACAAGTGTTTCAGTAAAAGCAGATGCCATTACTTCAAGCAAGATGTCATACTTTAAAACGCGTTTTACTCGAAATGTGATTTTTTGAAAATAATCAAACGGGGTCAGCGATTGCTCAAAAAGTTTTGAACATAATTAACCGAAATTTTTTCTGTAAGTTTTAAAAAATAGTAGAATTGTTTTAACCTTCAGATTTATCAATCACTGTTTTATTACTAAATTTACAATCACTTATGTGAATATAATCACTGTCTTTTTAAGCATTTTCATTTAGTACCGAGATAAAAGTGCTTTAGTTTTTGTAAAAAAAAAAATATCTCTTATCCTGAAGGTCATTTCAAAATTAAATAATATAGCAACACAAGATTCAAAAAATTGAAAATTTGTTCATAAAACTTTGGTGCAGAGTGGGCCGCGTTTATGCTATTTTTTGTCAATTTTTACATATTTTTTCCCATTTTAGCAATAATAAAATCTTTTTCTCTTCTTAATTATAGCACATTTTTCTTAAAATGCACTAAACAAATGTAAAAATAACAAACAAATCTCCATATCTCCTTTTTTTTAAAAAAAAAAAGTTGTCACAACCAGTCGGATACCTTAAGGCTCTCATTTTGAATCTCGGCGTATAACGCGCCCTTGTAAATTTCGATCTTATTTTTTGGGTTAAAAGTGCGCGTAATACGCCATATTTAACGGTAATTAAAAATATTATCATATGAAAAAATATTTCAAAACAGAACAAAAATTAAATTTAAATCTATTAGTCTAAGCAATCTACAAGTCGAATACCTATCAAAAATCATAGGTTGCACTCTCGATGGGCCATGATCCTGCCGAACTGCAAATGACGACACACTTTGGTGGCTATTTCGTTTTCTCTTTATACGAATCACATAACACGAGCATATTTTTGCAAGCACTCGCTCGCTCTAAAAAATAATGGCCAGAGATTCTTCAACGGTCAAAAAAATATTCAGTTTCGGCGAGCGACTCGGTATTTTTAGACCGCACGGATATTTCAAGAAAGGATCTGCACACGTCATAGATTGTGATATTAACAGATTTCTCTAGAAATTTCCAGTATCATTAATAAATCGCCAACTCACCAAAGTGGTCACTATCACTAACATGGTCGCCAAAGTGGTCCCAAAGAATGATGCCAACTAGGCTTTATCGACAACATTTCGTGAATTTTCCTTTGAATCGCCATTATAGTCTAAGGAACGGTGTTGCATGCGAATATTAAAATTTAAACATAAATTAAATACAATAGTACGTAATAATAAAGTATTCTACATTCAGATATAAATTATTTACTCTATTTTAAGCATTCATTACACAAAATCAATAGCAATATTTTTTGCAGAAATGTAACGCTATAATAAAATACCATGTAATTTTATGGGTTTAATTTTAAAAGCATTAAAATCGCCACCTAAGCATTTACAGGGAAATACATGACACAAATAATCTTTAATGCTATAAATTACCTTTTATACATAAGTTTTCTCCAAATATATGCAAATAGAGGATTTAGGGTAAAATACTGAGAATTTGAAACGAGTTCCGTTTCCACGATAAAAAAATATATATTTATTTCATTAAAGTAAAATAAGCGCATTTACTAAGTCGGAAAGTCAAAACGAAATTACAATTCAGAACAATTCCCACTATTCAATGCATAAATATTTATTTGCTCTTTTTTGCGTAGAAACCTAATTTAATATCAAAACATTTTTATGATTGTATTATACATTACAGTTTTTTTTTACTACTTTTTTGTGATTGCCGTCGAACTACTCTTTTGTTATTTCTTTCATTTTCATTTTAAAATAAATAAAATATGTTTTTTAAAAATAATTTCCAAATAAAAAGCCTTTGATATATGTACCCTTTTTTTTTGTCAATACCGAAATTTACCGTCAAGCAATACTACGGCAGCATTGTGTTAAAGATTATTATTCTTTTGCAGGTTGTGTGTTATTATTGTTAAACAATTCATTAAATTTATTTTTAAAAATATGAAACATCAAATCTCTTTTTTCAATTCCTACTATTAGCTCACTCTCTCTCTATATTTATCATGTTCAAATTTTCAATCGTCAATAAAATACTTTCTATTCATCCAATGAAGTTAAAATATATTTTTTTTAAACTTGCAGTGAATGACACTTGCAGTGAATGACACTTGCAGATAATACAATTTTTTTCAAATATTAATTCATTAATTAAATTAAATTAATTACAGGTTTTTGACCCCAACTTGTATTCTTCTCCATTGTAGTAACAAAGTAGCTGTTAAAACAAAGACAAAAGATGGCATCTAAAACTGGTTTTTCAGCCTAACTAGCCAAACCGGGTGTGCATTGTTACAATAAATGCAGACAAATGCTCTTTTTACAATTCCAACTATTAGTTCATTCTCTCCCTATATATATATTTTGTTCAAATTTTCAATCGTTAATAAAATACTTTTTCATCCATTCAAAGTAAGAAGATACTTAAAAATGTTTTTATATTACTTGTTTACTAAATAATTAAATAAAAATGCTTTTATAGCTTCTGTTTGTTTTTATAAGCATATAATTGAAGTAGAAGAAATATTCCATTTAAAAATAAAGAAAATGAAAGACCGACTAGTTTCGGAACAGTAATTTTGCAAAAGTGTATATATGAATATGTAATTTTTTGATATTTCGAGTAAAATTAGAATACCCATATAAAATTATTTTTAGAAATATTGTTAAAATCGAAATAAAAATATCAAAACGCAATCTTTTTTTTTTTTTTGTGCAAAAAATGAAGAAAGAATTGAATATCTTCAAAATTCTCACCTTTTACGAAAAGTTCATCAATAGTTTTTTACCAGTTCATATCTGACTTCAGTACAGAACCTAATTTAGAAATTTTGAAATATAATTTTGAAGCAGATTTATTCATATTTTAATATATCAGAGCAGATAGATTTTAATAAGAAAAAGCGGGTTATTATTTCAATTGATCCTAGCAGTGAAATTAATGTAATTTTTTCATTAATCGTTGTTCAGTCGCCTAACAGAAATCTTTGTTATATATAGGGAAAGTATTATAATTACAGAAGCATTTTCCATGAAAGGAGAATGCTTTGAAAATATGTTAATTTTTTTCATCTTTTAATAAGTAATATATTGCATTAAAACTTTTTTTTATTATAACTGGGGAAAGTTATAATAAAAAAGTGGCCTAGCCTAAAAGTGGACTAGCCCCCATTGAACAAATTATACAACCCAATTGAACAAATTATAGTGTGTACCTTTAACGCCTTAATGGTCGTATAATTTTGAAGGAAACGACCATAAAAGTGCCTATTTTTTATTCAAAAAAATTATATAAAACTAAGTATATGTGTAATGTATATAATTGTTTTTAAATTTTGGGTGAACTTTTACCTTGAAATACAAACAATTAATTTTTCAAAAAAAGCCATCATTTAGGGTTATTATGAATGACTGAATGTTGGTTTTTCAGCAAAGGAGAAAAAATTTAAAAACATGTTCTTTAAACAGTGAAGTGGAATTTGATTACACATATGCACAATGAAAGTATACATTCGTAAATTTTTCTTGTAAGATACATTTCAAAACATTAGATGCAAAGGTCATCATCACGCGTAACAGTGTACATCCATTATGACTGCCAGGTTCACTAACCGAACTTCAAAACAATCACTTATTTCGAAATCATTCTGAAAGCCAGTTGTTTTTACAGTAGAATCCGATTCACACTTCTTGACTAACTCCATAATGTATGCAATATTAAATAATATTTTTTTCACAGAACGTAACCCACATGTATTCACGAAGAGAGAAACTAGTAAATGAACTAAAATTACAAAAATATATCGCCAATATATATGTTTGATTGCACTATAACATCCATTTTAAAATAAAATTACTATTTCTAAACACGTTACTAATAATCTGGTATTGCCATCTAGTGAGAAATAAACTGATTCCGGGGATCAGATACAGATAGTTAAATCTTTTTTACGTGTTACTTTTGAACACTCTAGCCCGGAAATATGATAAATTTCTCCCCATAATTTTGAAGGGAACGAGAAGGACAGGGTTATATTAAAAAGTGTAAATAAGCTTTTTCTAGATGTTTAATACATTGATATTACTTTCGGTTGTATTTATTTTAGAATGAAAATTGTAATATTCGCCATTTAATATTCATCCCTTACATTATAATGACATTTCAATGGAAATTTGGCGAAATATTAGCGATGCAGCCAAGTTGGCATCATTTTTCGCAACTTTATGATCATGTTGGCGATTATGTATACATGCATTTATTACAGCATCAAATAATCATAATTAATAGCAGCATTCTTTAACAATGTTTATGCAGAAAAAATTCAAGTGGCACTAAATATCAAAAGAGAAAAAAAAAATATTCGTTTATTTTCTTTTGCAAAATTATGATTCCGAATGTAGTTAGTAGAACTAATTTTATTCTGAACTTCTTTAGTCATGTGAAAACCTTTGCTAAGACTCCTAAAAACATCCCAACGGACAGTTCAAATCTCAACTCGCAATACGAGACGAACTCTCTCCAAGTGTTTGCCAAACATTATCTCAGAGAATTTTGTTCTCGGCATTAAAGGTAACAATGTTACTGAGTAGAGAATCATGAGGGCCACGATACTAAATCGAATTCCATGTAAAAGAGAAAATCTGTTTATTCTGTTCCCCACTTTCCCAACAGGGTTCTAGCCGTTCCTTTCGTTTAAGTCTCCTGCAAAATACGAGAGAAGAGAGACGACAATTACGATTCTGATGTGGCAACAAGAATTCTCCAGTTACGCTCCTGCCTATCAAAGTAAATGTTTTAGGAAATGCATATAGTACAGAGAGAAAAGGGTTGATATAAGTTGAATTCTGAAGTGGATTTCAAGAAGTAATATTCTAGTGGATACGCGGATAAGTTAACAGTTCCTTTTCGTTTTAAAGTTTTCTTAAAAGAAAGGCTTTTTTTTCTTTCTTGGACAAGCTACGAGAAGAAAATAAAGTCTTGCTTCAGACTAAACCAATGTACTTTGTTTTTCTCATGAATTGCTCTGGGAACGAAATAAACTCAACAATTCTTCAGAGTGGCAACTCATAGACCTCGACTAGTAAGACCAAGATTTATCCAAATCCAAAAGCGGATAGTAGGGTTACGATATGCGTGATATACCAAAAATTGAATTTCGTGAATAGTTTGGATTATGGAATAGTTTTTCGAGTAAAGCTATCCCATTCACCTGTTGAGTGTTATTTATTATTGAGGAATAACAGGATAACAGTTTACAAAAAACTTTTACAAATAAATTCATAAGTTGTACAAAATACATACTATACAGTAGAACGGATTTTATCCGAATCAATTGGGACCGGACACCGTTCGGATACGCGATTGTTCGGATAACCAAAAACCGAATGTGACCATGCAATATATGAAATCGGACACTATACTAATATTACAAATCATCACATGCGCGAAACGTGCTTGAAGGAAAAGTAAAATAGGTGCAAAATGTAGCAATTTTACATTGATTGAGGAAAATAATCACTTATTTTTCGCTGTACCATTGTACATCTTCGAGTTTTCGCTGCAAGGTCTCTGATTCTCTTGAGCAGCAGTTGAGTAAGACATCCCTCTGATTGTTGTTCGTACCACTCCATAGCTGTCTTTGACGCAGAAAACGCGTCTGCGTTTGATGGATTCATGCTACTTTTGTTGTTGTTATCCTCGTTTTCATTCGTTTTATCGTCGACAGAGTCGTATTTTTCTTGCACGGAAATCCCAAACTAGTCATCCTTTAGCATTTGAAATCCTTTGTCTTCTGCATTGCATGCCATCCAGGTTTCTACATCAACAAAACTCAACAAAAGAGCACGTATACATCCCCTCACTAGGAAAAAAACTCATCTAATATTCCGCACAGATGTTTACTAAATCACACATTTGAAATTCTCCAAATATCCCTCACCATGGGTCTTCCCGTCACATTTTCTGCCTCACGCGAAACAAATGTTGAGCATTGTGCTTTTCGAAAAGGTATCCGGACTTTGGTTCGGATATTTGAAGCTCAGGAAAATAAACGTTCGGATAAACGACGTTCTACTGTACATCCAACTCTTTTTTGATAAGGTAGATACGTTCCATGGATAACTATGCAAAAAATTACGTAAAAAATACATATAGCATTAGTTATATTTCGCGCGATATGTTCCACAACTTTATAACATCGCGATTGATGAAAAAATCTCTAAATGTTTTCCAAAAAACTGTGCATAAAAGAATAATAAAATGAAATGCATGTTACATATTTATAGAACAAAAGCTAATAATTTTCACTATAAAAAATTAAAATTAGAGTACAATGAAAATTTAGTCTATAAGTAAGTATAATACATAAAAATTCAAATTGAAATTAAGAATAAAAATACTAAGTAACAACTAAATACATCGCTATTTAATAGCTATTGATTACTACGAAATGGATTAAAAATGGTATCACACATCACTGGTTTCGTCAGATATGTCTAGCATAACTGAGCATATATATAATTCATAATTATACACAAATTAGTTTATATATATTATATAATACAAAAACAGATGTTTATATTCTTAAACTTTAATGCAGAATTTACATGATGCAAAATGAATGCAGTATTCCGTCATCTTTTTCCCCCGAGATACTAAACCTGCCTTGTAGACTTATTACCACCACTGTCTAGAAGCAAAGAACCAGTAGGGTCCTAGAAAACCTCATAAATCAGGGCATTTGGGGAATTTGCCTGTTCGCTAACTCTTCTAACTTTCCCTATTTAAATATCGTTGTCGCCCTAAGTCGGGGTTCTTTGCCTGTTTAAGGCGATATGGTACGCTAAAAATCATTAAACTGTCGAAAATTTTTTATTGGCTTGTTTGATACCCCGAATCTTTATAAATATGCCTGCAAAATTTCAAAGCTTTATCTGCATTTTTCATTAAGTGATGGAGCAATGTTTGCTGCTAAACAGCAACTACCACGCCTACATTTCAGATTATCTGCTAGAAAAAGCCTGATAAAAAATGAATTATTTTTCTAATGCGCATCAATGAGATTGGCATTATACATGCAGTAATATATCAAAGGGGGTCACTTCACGTAGCCTTTTCCCTATCTCCGTAATGTTAAAAATGACCAAATTTAGGGAACATTTTTGAAAAATTGACAAGTTGTACAGTCATGAATTTTTTTGTGTAGATTTATTGTGTATTGTTTTTTACTATTTTAACAAGAGCATTTTTCAAAATTTTGATTAGTTTTTTTTAAAAAAATTCATATGTGGAGTAACACGTCAAAATTATTAAAACGATGAAAATTCTTGTACATTTTAATCCATAAAATTTTTTTGAATAATTTTTTTGACAAAATCTCTCATTAAAATATTTATTTGTATTGTGTTAACATATGTGCAAAGTTTCAAAGCTATAAATTAAGTAGATTTTTCAAAAATGTTCCTTTTGTGTTGAAATTTACACTTTTGAGAAATAGTGATTTAAAGTAAAAATTTACTATTAACTAATACGTACCAGAACCACAACTTGGATTTCTGGTATCATATCCAAGATCATCTTCTTGTCTACATTTTAATAGTTTGTTTTTAGTTTTAGCTTCTTTGGTTCATTGTAAAACTGCCTACTTCGCTTTCTTAATATGCGCATGATCTACTTCTTCCATCGCTCGACATTTGTAAAATCCAGGGTTTAAATGTTTAATACATCTAAAACTTTTAATTTGGTAATGATACCTTGATTATATAAAAATGTAGCTTCAAATACTATAGTTTTTTAAGTTCCTAATTGTATAAATACAGTTTTTGGAAACTATAAATCAAATACAATTTAAGGTTTCATTGAAATTTTAAGTTTTACCGTGAAAGCACCTAAATAAAAGTTCAAGACTAGAGAAATCTCTAAATACTTTTTTAATGCAATTGCTAATTGCAATAGGTGAGTTGTGTTAAGCTTATATGTGTCACCTTTCAGTATGAACCCATTTTATTCACACCACGAATCACCTCCCATGGGGCATAAGCCGTGTCGTACTTTCAAATCTGTGGAGAGTTTATGAAAAAAATATAGCCCAAATAGTTTGCATCATGACTGATAAGTTTTCTGAGTTACTTCAAATAGCCACATGAAACATAGTATCTTTACAATTTGTCTATTCCTGCATCTGTTAATCTATAACGACCTCCTAGAGATTTTTTGTCCTCAAGATTTTTGCCTTTAAATTTTGATTTTAATGCCCTGTCATGTCTCCATCCTTTTCACAACATGACCAACACATTCTAATGTTTTAATGTTGACATCTTTCTAAGGTTAAGATTCTAAAACTGCTTTGTATGCTTTAAAGTCCTCATCGCCCAAATATTTTGTCGCAATTAGTAAATCGTAATTCCTGTATTGTAAATTGCGCCGTGCCTCTGAGCAATGGAAAATACAAAGTGCACCTTCAACTTTCATCCCCCTACTACTTCCGAAGTAATCTGCCGAACACTCAATGTTATGTACATTGCCGTTAAAATTACTTGAGTATTTCCTCTATAGTTTTTTCGGCATCGACAACTTTCCCAGTGTTCACACTAAACTGCTGTAATACCATTCAGAGGAACACGACCCCTTTTTTGCCAAATGCCATAGACAAACACCGGTACATTAGGACTTGCATTATTAAATGATATTATTTCGACAGCAGTTATATATATAATACCATAGACTGGCTACTTTCTGTGTCGTGTTATTTAATGCCATGCATGAACTCGTAAAACCACTTCGGTGGGACGTGACAATTCATAACTCTACAAAATATTTTCGCAGTTGCTTCTCTTTTCAATAAAATAATAGCATATGAAAGGCCAGTGTTTACTTCATATAATTCTGTATCTTTTTTGATTAACTACTGTTTTTGTAAACCTGGTATTAAGAAATGTTTTGAATAACATCACAAAAGTCACAATATGTCAACAACTTTAGAACCAAACTTTTGGATTTGGCGACCAAAATTTATGTGAATACCTTGTTTTTTTACATTTTATTTATAATAAATGTGGTTTCAAAGCACAAGAAAACAGTAGAATGTCCATTATTTCAAAAAAACTTTCAAATGAAACTAAAAAGGAAACATACTCTTTATTTAACTTACCTAACTTAGCTTTTAAAGTTGAATTATTCATGTATAATTTGAATTCATTATTCTGACTTATGACGCATTTAATTTCTGGAAAGTTTGGGTTTTTGTACCTTTGTTTCCAAACTTTCGTTTTTTTAAACGTTTTATTATTAAAATATAAGGCATGTTAAAAAATGTTTTGATAGAAACAATGTTTCCAATAGCAGAAATTCGTAAAATATTTGAAGAGGTAAAAAAACAACACGCGAGTTTCCAGAAAGTAAACAAACAGCTACAATTATTCACTTCACTTCTTTCCTGAACAAGTTACGGATCAAAATAAATCCTTTTAATCAATTTAAAATATTTCATGAGGCTGAAAAGTAGCAAGTGTCTTTTGTTTTGAAATGAAAGGGGCGTGGCAATCAGCTGCTTTAAGGTTTGACGGATGTAAACAAATTTTAAAAAAAATATTAAAAATACTTCTAATTCAACTAGAACAAAAAATTTAAATTGCATTAGAAAAAGAAAAGAGTGGTATTTTATTTTGCAATCAAAATTGAAAAATCGATTTTTGGATCGACTTTTGTGAAGTGACCCCCTTAAGAAAGAATCGTGCAATTCAAGCAAAAATTCTAGTTTGTGAATTATTTACTGAAGATCAAATGGATTTCG
Source organism: Trichonephila clavata (assembly GCA_019973975.1). Taxonomy (NCBI): domain Eukaryota; kingdom Metazoa; phylum Arthropoda; class Arachnida; order Araneae; family Nephilidae; genus Trichonephila; species Trichonephila clavata. The sequence goes on along the minus strand of BMAO01020690.1, from coordinate 2,215 downwards.
TCAAGATTTAAAAGTTGTGCGTGCTTTTTATGTGATATTTATCATGAGTAAAATTAAAAACTTCAAAACGGATTCTCCCAAAGCACAAATACTAAATCTCTTTTTGATAACTCAGATAATTTAAAAATCTAATTCGCAAGAATATAAAACTCTCCCATGTTTATATATTTGTTTTTGGTGATATATATATATATATATATTATATATATATATATATTATATATATATATTCCATGTGTGCGAGACTCAACACTTTTATTATTAAAATATTTTAAGATGTTTATTTAAACAAATGCACATAGACAGTTCTTAGATTTTGATGTATTTTACCTATAAATTGTTATTTGATTTTGCTTTCATTCGTGTACAATATTTAACTTGGAAAAAATTTTTTGAAAGAAAAGAGAAATATTTAAAAAAGCCTTAGATTTAAAAAATGCTTAAAAAAGCTAAAAATATTTAAATTTTACAAACATTTTGCAACAAATTAAAAAATTTTTGTATGGAATTATTATTATTAAATATTAACCTTTATGAAATACAATTAAAACCAAATATCAAATATTAAAAATTTAAAAAATTGTGAAGATGGTACCATATCGCCTTAAAAATCATTGCAACACGTTGTTCCAGTGTTGTCTCTATGAAGGAAACCCCTTACCTTGAAGAAAGAGTTTGAATTTTATAGTTGTCGTTTCTGTTTTGTTGAAATACTAGATATATGCAATATTTTTTCATTTAAATTTTCTTGAGGGATTTCCTTTTACTTATGTTGATCCGAAGCCTTGATAGTTTATTTATTTACCCGCCAAACGAGAAATACAAGTTTAACTGCAATTTTATCTCCTAAATATACCGCATCATCGTGGTGAAATAATGCAATAGTGCATCAGTCACATAATCTGAACAAGTAGTGTAAAAACCAGGAAATAATATGCGAGTAAGAAACATTCCTCCGAAACTTTCGATAATAGAAGTAAATAAGTCAAAGTTGTTTGAATTAAGGAGATGAAGACTTTTGTCCGATGTAAGTTTCCATGTGTGCCCTAGCCTTTTCTGTCTTTGTAAAATAAAATGTATAACTGAGTAAATAATCTTATCAACCCAATCCTGAAAATAGAGTTGCAAGAAGTTAAGTTTCAATAAGCTGGGACATTTCAATTTAAAACTATTCTTTCAAGATAAAATTATATAACATATATACAGAGTGATTCTAAAATTATGGACAAAGCTAGAGGATAGGTTAAGCTCACCAAAACAAACAATTTTTTATATAGAAATATATGGGAGGAATTACTACGCGTTTTATGTGATACACAAACAGAAAAATAATACTTTAACGGACACATAAAATGTTCATTAGCAGCATACTTAACGAAATATTCCGTAGAGCAAACGTTAAAACTCATTTAGAGATTGCATCCACCAACCGTCACGTATGCTTGGCAACTTTTAAGGCGTGATTGGCTGACAATATTGGCAATAGTTGAAAGGCAGCACAGTTATGTTTCAGTGATCTGCTGCACTACCAGAATCGCCACTTGAACTTGAAATTTCGGTCGTTATGGGTAATTTTACTAATAGCGAAAAGGCACGCATGCATCTTCGTACGTTGCTGCAAATGGTAAAGGCAGAGTAGCGCTGTGGCTGTATCAGGAATGCTTTCGAAGCAGACGTATGTCGAACCACAAAATGTTTCAGCTATTACATCCACAGCACAGTGAAAATAGCTCATTTACCGCCAGTACTGATAGAAATAATAGATCGACGAACAATACGACGAACACACCTGGAAGAAGTCACCTTGGACCATGTGTACGAAACACATAGCACAAGTACAGGGGCTGTAGCATGTTGTCTATATGTCAGTCAATCAACCATTTGGAGAGCTTTACTGCTCGACTGTTGGTGGATGCAATTTCTGAAACTGCTTCAACATTTTCTGAATGGAATCACTCGTTAAGTATGCTGCTAAGGAACGTTTTATGTTTCCGTAAATGTGTTATTTTTTATAATTGTGTTTCAACGAGGCACTTCCACCCTTATATTACCATACAAAAATTGTTTGATTTAGTGAGTTGTACCACTCCTCAAACTTCGTCCCATGATTTTAGAATCCCCCTGTATATACAGGATATCTCAGGATTATTGGGACAAATTTTTTGGAGAGGTAGAAGACATCAAAAAGATTCAGGTTGCAAAGCAACCCATGGTC
>BMAO01020689.1:0-60149 GCA_019973975.1 Trichonephila clavata | reverse complement strand
AAAGTAAGGTCTACTTTTTCATAGGGGCCTAAGATCTTAGAAAAGATTTTTCTAGCCCCAGGGACTTAAAAAGTCAAAAAGACGTCTCTGCATCCGCTTCCACAGTGTTAACCTCGAGCCAAGACAATTGTCCATCCTTTAAAAAAGATTTTTTTAAATGAATCTCAACCACAGAACAGTTCAAATCTTACTGCAAACATTTAAACCCATCACAGCATGTATTAGGAAGCCAACATAAAAAAAAATTTTTTTGAACATCCATTGTGTTTGAAATGACCCAGTTACAAATAATTAAAAAAAAAAATCCCAACTGCAAATGAAAACAATGATTTAAATTTTTTAAAAAATTACGTAAATAGCAAATTTCTGCTGTGAAAATATAAATTCCCCATTTTATCAGAATCGTAACAAAGTTCAAAGAGTTATTTTAAAAATAATAAAACGCATGAATGTATACATAATTCAACGAATAAAAGGATTTGAAAGGGGAAAACACAGAAAAAGCCTAGAACTGACACAATAACCATATTGTTAGAAGGTCATCAATTAAGAGCTTGATTAAAGCCATGACATTAACTGAAGCTCAGCAGTAATACAATGCCTCTATGATGGATAACATGGAACAGTAACTGTTTTCAACAGCTCATTTCTTTACAAGAGCATATCTTCACTGTTAATGCACTTATCTTAAAATAGGTTTCTGTATTTCCATATTGAGCCATTAAAAGATGAAAATAATAAGTTCATCTATCATTTTCCGCCATCATCACATTTATTCTCCATTATTTCCTGTAAAAAAAATGTCTATTGAGGTCAGAAGTGATGCAAAAAATTATTTAACGAAATGATGCCATCGTCATAATAGAAGAATGCTATAAAACTCTTTCTATATGGAATTTTTTTTTCTTCCGTAGAGAAATATATTTCCTAACGATTCATTACTATATCTACGGAACTATTAGTCCTACAGACTTCAAGTTCGGTAGGCATGTTCCTTTCATGGAGTATAGGAGGGGTTTGCAAAAATTGACCCCTTAAAAAGTGTTGCGATGAGTTAAGGGGCGTTATACATAAGCATATTTCTGTTATTGAACTGTTAGAACTATAAATTTGAAAATGGTTAAGCATGTTTCTTTTTTTTAAAAAAATATTTATAAAAGAAAAGAGCGATTTTACAGAAATCGACTCCTTACTGGGGTGCACATAAAAAAAATTCCGTTTTGAAACTACTAGACTTATAGTTATGTAATTTGGTATGCATGTTTCTTTTGTTAAGTTAAAATCCGTAAAGAACGGGTCTCACAGAAATCAACTTTCAAGGAATTTACAAGACTCAAAGAATTAAAAAAATTACATTTTTAAATTATTAAGACAGATTTTAAATTTGGCAAGCGTGTTTCATTTTTTAGGTAGAGATCTACTAAAAGTGAGTTTGTGGAAATCCACTTTGCGGGAAAGAGTTATAAGAGTGTATAAAAGATGACTACGTCAATTTTAGAACAAGTCCTGTCCTTTTTTAATCAAGAGGTGAGGGTTTCTCAATAGAATCCAACACTTAATGCTAGGACTTAAGATATCAATAATTAATATAAAAAAACAGTATGTATTTATACATATATTAAATACCTTAGCGAAAATGGTGGATAAAGGCTAGTTATCGAATAAATTGTAAAATTAGAACATTCATCATATGCAAATAGAAAACATAAATCGCTAACAACTTGAAGTTTTTAAAAAGGATTTAAATACAGCGAAACTTAATAAAATACACAATTTTTAAAAGAAAGAGATAAAAAAAGGGAAGTTTTATAAGTCACAAATGCTGTTAACTTGTGGTAAGAAACTTTATTTAAAATGAAGCCAAATTTAAATCTAAATAATGACCCTCGAAATTCTTACTTTCACCTAATCACAGTAAAAAAAAAAAAAGTTGAAGAAAATGGGAGAATTAATTTCAAATAAAGAATGTGTGATGATAACACTAATTAAAATGTGGAAGTTTCGAAAAGAATTTTGACAATTGTCAAATAATTACAAGATTTTTCTTTTAAAAAAATGACTTGTTCGGATTAAAAAAGTAAATAAGAATTCATTAAAACGGTATTTGGAATAAATCTCAATAACTTTAGATTTAAAAAAAAAAAAATTCGAGGACTTAATTCAACACTCAATATGTTTTACGTTTCATAAAAGGATTAAGGCTTCAATCAGAGCGAAGGTCGTCAAGTAGAGTGCAAAATAATAATTAGTAATCAGTTGCAACATCAACAGATTTACGTTTTTATCAAAGAGATTGAAATATAATTCTAGTAACTTCACATAGCTCAGCTAGTTTTCATCTCCCCCCCCCCTTCTCCTGGGAAATTTTAAAACTGAATGGTATAAAAAAGTATAACACACAAAAAAGAATTACTTCTTGTAATACTTCTAAAATTTAGCAACACTTACTCAAAATATTGATACTAAAAAAAATAAAAAAATAAAACTTTGGAAAAAATTTGTACAAGCAAGTTGTGTGTGTATTTGACAGTTAGCAATAAGTAATATTTTAGCAATAAAAGCACCTCCATTTTACAAATTAAGCAAAGCATGGTATAAATATAATTTTTAATCACATATTTTCCTCACTCACAGAAAAATAAAACAAAACGTTAAAAAAATTTATCATTTATAGTAACTTTAAAAAATTAATAGAAATACAAAACACAATCCCCTACTCAACTAATTTGTACGATTTTTATTCCAAGGAAAATAACAAAATTCTTTACGAAAAAAATATGATCTCAAAGAAAGAATTGAAAATAATTTGTACAATTCGTGTCTGTATGTTAACAATAAATAATACTTCAGCAATAGAAATATCTCCATTTAAAAAAATTACGCGACGCCTGGCATAAATACCATTTTTATATAGTGACATACTTTCCTCACTCTTAAAAAAATAAAATGTTATTTTAATTCAAAAATGTATCATTTTAATAACTCTAAAATATGAATAGAAATACAACAAAAGATCCCTCCCCTTCAAAAAAAGGTTGCATCAAGCTTAACTATTGCAACAGAAATAAAAACACAAAAGTAGACTTCAAAAAATTAAAACAACTTGACAAATGGCATTGACCTACGGTATTTCAAGGGGAAGAGAAAAAAAATAATAAGAATTCCAACAGGAAGGCGACTAAATATTAAATCCAATCTTATGTGCTCGACTGTTTTATATTTTATTTACAACTAATTATTAGTTAACTCAAACATGGTAAGTAACTGACGGAATTTTAGAACACTGACGACATATGTATCAACGCATGTATAGCCGCTCACTCACTTTTCACGAACAAAAAGAAACAGAAAATAGGTATAAATGATTTTCCTATGCAAATGTGAGTAATTCATTATCCAAACGGGTAGACTATCTCCCCATCAGGAAGAAACCAGTTTTTAAGTTCTTGATCCGACATTTTGTTAATTTCTTAAGGCAGTGGCGTGGTTTGCATTTTATTCATGTTTTTATCACACTGTGGATATCGCGTAGACTAATGGAGATATAATTTTTCGTGTATCGTATTTTAGAAACTTTAAGACTGTAGTAGTATATAAAAAGAAAATGTCGGAGCACGTTACAAATTATTGTGAATTTAAAAATAAAAAAAAATTTGAATGCAATCTGCTGTTAATGTACTTTTTATGTAATAGCTTTAAAAAAAGAAAGAGGGAGTGCTGTAAGGTTAGGTTATAAACAAAATCCTATCACTTCGTCAGATTATTAACATATACAGAGTTTTAACAGAAAAAATATGAATTCCATCTTGATTGAACTATTTAATTTACATAAAGTGATTGAACATAATTCTTTACATACTGCATTTACAATCATGACAAATACATGTAAACACAATTTTTAATTAAACAGAGCAATGTGAACTTACAGGCAATTGGAAACGTCTAATACACTAAAACTAAATTGGACGAAATTTATGTTACGTCACAGTCATATGATAACTACATTCACGTGTTTCCAGCCAATCAGTTCATTATTTGACGTCATAGACACATGATAAATGCGATCACGTGTTGCCAAGCAATTAGTTGATGCTCTTCATTGTTGCCAACTTATGTTTCTTTTGGAAACTTTCTCTTAAAAATGCAAATTGTCAATAATAATAATGCACATAAGCAAGCAAAATGAATTTTATTTAAAAGTACAAGCATAGAAAAAGAATTTACAATTTTTTATTTTGAAAATTTTTAATAATTGAACATTGATACGCAATTATCAGATTTGAAATTTTATCAGAATTTTACAAGTTCTAACGACAATTTTGAATTTAATGAAAATGTGATTTATCACGTGACGTCGTGAATTTAGTCCATTTTAAAGATAGTGATAATACAAAACCCATAAATAAAATTCAATCAATCGCATGCTCATAAAATAAAATAAAAATTGAAAATATTTTTTAAATTTTTAATTTATAAACTCTCTACTTTTTAGTATTCAATAATTACCCCACACTAAACCTTTATTCTTACAATAAACTAGCTCAAATATATTGTGAAATCTAAATATTTTAATTTAAATGATTTTATTATGAATGAAATAAATTAATTTATACAACATGAAAAAATTCATACCTGTCGATGAAATAAACTCATTGCTTTATTAATTTCACATCTGGAGTTTAATCATTTGATTACACTAATTCATAAGTAATAAACTCAACCTAACTAATTCTATGCAATAGATATTATTTAAAACAAAATGTGGCAACTTCTACGCAAATGAAAAAATCACGTATTAAAATTCTTTAAACAAAATTCTTCTAACAAAACGAGAATGCCGATGCATCAGAATGTCTGAGCAGATACAAATAATTCAAAATGCTTTTAGGAAAATTTCGAATGCCACTAATAAAAATGTGTCCTAAACATCAATCAAACATACATAAAACATAACTGGAATTACATATCAATAACTACCTTGCGATCAATAAAAACTGTTTCTGATTTAATGGAATCGCCATGAGTTACATATACAACAGATTCTTGCATAATATATAATAATAAAATAGAACAAATAAATAAATACGAGAAAAAAATGGAGCAATTTAGGGAATCAAAGATTTAGAAAAGAGACATTGTATAAGAAATATAGTGAAGAAATAGCCTTACATCAGCGAAAGAGAAAATAAAATAAGATTACCTTTCGGAGATGAATATGCAGTTTTGTTCATTCTAAGGAATGCAATAGAAAAAAAATCCGTAATATCCAATACATCTTTCCCCGGAATTAACCAAATCTGCAATCTCCGGTTTTAAATTATCCACAACCCAGATGACACATTTTCATTTCTACCTATCTTATCTATGAAAGATAAAATTTGTTGCTACTTCTGCATTTTACAAGTCAATTGGTTCTTAAAATGTAGTAACCATGCACAGAGTAATTTCATAGTTAAAAAACATATACGGTATAAACACATTATTATATCAAACCAGTAACGTTTATTATCACATATGTATTATTTGTTTTTTTTTTCTCTAACGTTGAATAATAAATAAGGAGTCAATTCAGACACGTTATTTTAAACTTAAAATCAAAAAATGGAACAGAATGATGATGAAAATAAAATCACAATTTGTAAATGGGTTCATTTGAATTCAGAAAAGAATATATTCAGTCGTTAACATTTCAATGCAAGCAGCATCTCGTATTTTAGATAAAGTAATAAAAAGATATGTTCACACACAATTTCTATCTCAATATATATTGAATATAGAAAGCAATACTATTTCTTGGAGAGATTTATGTGGTTGTTCCTTCCAAAAAAGAAGAGAAAAATTTACAGCATATAGAAATAAAAACCTTTGTTTTAATAAAATCGTTATTTCCTGTAGCAAAAATTACGTAAAGTGATTTCGGAACAAAAACATACTAAATATTTTGTAACCAGTTTGATTTTATTGTTTTTAATGAAAATTCCAACTCAAAATAACAAAAAGGGAGTTGTGACTTTTTTTTTTCAAATTTTATTTTAATTTCTCGTTTTCTTTATTTAAACCAGGGCTTCGAACCATAATTTTTTTTCTAGTTCCCATTCAATATATATATATATATATATATATTCAGTGCCGAATGACTAATTTTATTTTATGTATATTCTTATTTGCACTATAAATACAATTCTGTCATTAACAAAAATTGTAATTCTATCAAAATTTAGAAGATTTTATTCTTTTTTTTAATGGATACAATTAACCAGCATGTACAACACGAGAGGTGAGCAGAGTTCGGCGAGCATTGGCTTTGTTATGCATTAATAAAATCGCATTTGACAATTCTGGTTTCATGATTCTGGTTTGTCAATCTAAACAGTCTATACAAACATCCGTGGATGATCGTATTCTGAGATGCGAAAAATATAACTCGGGTTGATATTTCACTTAAAAAATCATCTAGTCCATTCAACTGAATTAAATCTGCCTTCTACAAGTAGTTTCATGCGAAACTGAAACAGAAAAGTACTAGTGAACATAAAACAGGAAATCGAGAAGCAATGTGCATGTAATGATGATATAATTATATCGTTGACGTTAAATTAAGAATTATTGATAAGTTGGTTAGAAAAAAAAATGACTGAAGATATTCGAACCCAAATATATAAACCGATATATTTTTTTCGGTTTAGATTATTTAACATATCATCACATAGAAAGAACTTAGAACACTTATTCATTCAGCTATTTTCATATATCAAGTTTACTGACTTCAGGGCGTAGAAATTAAGAGATAACTATAATTGATTTTAGCACATCTCATTTTATATCAGAATTAGAATTTCCACTTCACCTAGAAAGGGTTAATAACTGAAAAAAATTGGAAGAAATACTAAAAGGAAATGTCTTATTAATTTATTGAATTTTAAAATAATATCACAGTCCACAAAATTTAAAAAAAAAAAAAAAACATCATGAGAAATAATTATATGTTTTAATTGCAATTAAATCCTACTATAGCAGGTGTTGTCATCAATGAGAATCTTCCATTGCGTTTAATCACTGGGCAACAGTTATTTTTCTCTGTACATTTACTAACCACATATTTATGTTTAAAAGTGCAAATTAAGATACAAAAATTATATATAAAAAAGAATATACGGCAGCTGTGTGTGCAAATATTAGTTCATTTATATAATCAGTTGAAAAACAACACCTGCTCATTAGATGTCAATTTCTAATACATTAATATGGACTTCTGAAATATTATTAATATGCGACATGAAAAATAAATGAAACTTTTGATTTATAAAACTATTTTTTACAGATAAAAAATTAAATTTCTAGGCTAAGTATTTAACATATTTTAAACAGGAAAAAATAGATTTTCAAACAGTATAATAAAATGAGCTGCACATGGTAGAATATCAAGAAGAAATTAAATAATAAGGCGTATTTATCAGTCTGAAAAATTGTGCCGAGTTTAGTTCTCCTTTTTTATCGAATATGAAAACTAAAAACGAAAAACCAATGAAAAAACTTATTCAAAAAACAAAACAAAAAAACATCTGTAATTAAATTTCCATAAAATAAATATATTTGCCGACATTGAATTATCACGTTCAATATAAGTCAAATGTCTTCAACCTGGAACCTGCGGAACCCTAAGGTTTCCTGAAACTTTGACAAGGGTTCCACAAGTGATCCCTATTTACTTAATCAAAACGCCAAAATTTTAGAAAAATTATAATTTTTACTAAAGATCGAACTTTTAAAGGTAGCTTGCTTATAAAAATAAATATTTTATGGATAAATAAAATAAATTTGAGTAGGATAAAGCTTTAAAAATTTATTTTTTCTGCTCTTAGATCAAGAGGTTGCTTCAAGAAAACAGCAAGCTTACAGGGTTCCCCAAAGTGTGCAAGGTTGAATACCCCTAGTATAAATCATCTCTTTATAATGCTATATTATTAAATTCACACCGGCAATTCATCTACATATAAAGACACAATCAATTACAAGAAGTATATGCCTTTCATTTTTAAAAATAACAATCAATTCGAAGCTATTTAGAAACGGTTAAAATAGGTAAACCGACAAATAATTAAAATATTTATTAAGATATATAATATAAATCCAGAATACTTATACTTCATATAAAAAGAAAAAAAATAAGATTTAAACGAGCATCTTCCCAATTTAATTGCTTTCTGTTTAACTATTCTCATAAATAACCGTGAAAGAACTGTACTATTTGTTTAGATACTTAAGAAGCATATAAATATTCTGTGAGTGGAAGTTGTAGTTCATACATTTCAAACAAGTATTTATTTAATATTTATTCAATATTAACCATCGATAACTTAGTTTCAAACACAGGCTTTCGGTGGCATCACTGATTTGTCAAAACACAAAGTAGCAACAAATGGTTTGAATTAGTTTAGAATTATAAATATAAGGAAAAAACGCTAACTAGTTTCAAATGGTACCAGCTGCTCAAATCAATGGACAGTTTTTGATTTAAATATCCAGAAATACGCAGACGTCTCAAAACAGATCACTAAATAGTCATTTAAGTGGAAATGCCGGTCTTTTATTTCCATTAATAAATAGAAGCAACATAACTTAAGGATCTAGTTTCACAATCTCAAACATGGACACCTGCCAGAACAGTAGGTTTAGTAATTTTCCAATCGTGACAGTTTTATCATTAGCATATTAAAGGACACTTCGCTATATTTTCTTTTATCATGAAAGATGCACTTGCTTTTTTCAATCACTAAAACATCTGTCACAGTAAGTTTTTATCTCTTTATTGAATACTTTTTCTCTCGCATGCTTCTAAAGCTTTTAAGACTTCAAAAGTGCATCAAATTTGTTAGAACACTTGATATTTTTCAAAAAGCTATTACACCCCAGGAATGATATCATTGCTTAGAAAATTAACACTATATTTCGAGCAAATTTTGAAAGATTTAAAAAATAAGAAAAGGGACAAATTAACATTCCTTCGTTGGAAATTTGTACGATGAGTTTTATTTGATGAAACGTAAGATCAATTTTTTTACCTTACCATATTATACAATCTTTTTTACATAAAAGATTGTGACGGATCTATACGCGTCCTTCCACTAACCTCTGGGGAATTTTTTTGGGCCAGCATTTTCAACCAATCTTCTCCGAGAGTCAGAAAGCGTGATATGCAAATTAAGTTTAATATATATATATTCTTCATTCGCGAGTTAGTGAATTGTGAATAGATTAGAAGTGAAGTAAATTGGCAGTGAAACGTATACGTAAACAAAGTAAGAAGCCAGAAGTTGGGATATTAAGAAAGTGATTAGTATAGCTAGGGGGAAGTGTTAAAGTCAACTTAAAACAGATAGAAAAAAAAACAAGAGTTCAGGTACTGAGATCTTAAATCAAGTCGATGTTTAGAAAGTTAAACTAATTGTGCGGTCATTAAATACATAAGCTCTATATAAAGTTATATTAAAGGTAGAGCTGCATGATTCGATATATTTTCCCCAACGCAATCTCGTCTCTCTCACGTTCTATTACTGATTAGAGTTATCTTGTTTAAGTGTTGTTTGTGTCTGAGTATAATATAGTGATAAATAAAATAATTGAAGTTCATCATGTCGTATGATCATTTAGTTCCTCCCATACCTATAGCCGGGTCACAGGGTAAAAAGGATGTAAATTCTTTATAAGATTTAATTCCCATTACATAATTTGCCAAATTTTTATTATCTGCGCACAAACAGCTTGAAAATTTATGAAAACTTCATTGGCTTGAAGAAATTGAATCGAAGTTTTCACAAAAATTTAAGAGTTCTTTTTTTTTAAAAAAAAAAATATATATATTTAACAGTTTAATAAGTATATATATATAAAATTCATAATTTGAGCAAACAGGAAAAAATATATAACACATTACTTAAATTTCCATTACAATTTACATAAATATTAACAAATTCTAAATTCTTTCGAGGGATGCATCGATTTTATAATAAAATTTTTTAAAATTAAATCTGCTTTTAAACAATAATAAAAATATGGAGAGGATGCTTATGAATTCGATACGATTCATAAGAAAGCCAAGAACTGTTGTCTTAAATTAGCAACAAGATTTACATTTTACATTCTTATTAGATAAAATTTCTGACGATTCAGAATATTCTAGAGCAGGAGTGGGCGAATGCTTTGTCTCCAGGGCAATATTGTGGAAGCGTAGAAACCAGATAAAAATGATTGCATTCATTAGTTAACTTTGTATATCAGGATAAGCGTAAAATTTACCGTAAAAATCATTGAGAATAAATTAAATTGTGGGAATTTCATTGAATTTGTTTAATGTGCTAATTTCATATCATTTATAGCTGCAGGCGTGTTTAATTTCAGAATCAGTTTAACGAAAAAAATGTGTACCCCATCACATTTTTCAAAAATATTTTTTTGAAATCAGAAGTGAGTTGTTCGTTGAAATTCTCATCATGGCTGGAAATACTCTTGCTGAACCTCGTGCACGAGAAACTTTTCACACAAACATAGACTTTCTGTTCCAATATAGTTAGTTCCAAATAAAGCTTTCTGACTGTTTTGGCGGGCCGCAAAGAGTGCCGCTATTTGCCCACTCCTGTTCTAGAAGTCCCCCCCCCCCTTTTTATTAACACCATTTTATAAGCTTCACTTGTATGCAACGGAATCTTTGAACTTCATTTTTACCCACTTAAAAAGTTCAGATTAATTCGAAATTTTGCTCACTTGTCCTGAACCGATGGCAATACTTTTTTTTCTAATGGGGCTGCGCATTGGTATTTTAAACCTTTTCAGATCTAATACATTCCCCAGGAGCTGGTATCACTTTTTAGTGCTGCACCATATAGACGATACCAATTACAGCAAGCAATTTTGACGCCCAGTTTCCTAGGCACCTGGCTCTTGACGACGCGAATTTAATTTTGCCGAGAGCATCCAAACCAAACAAACACTCTAGGGATTTTTTACATGCCACATAATCATACGACATGGTCACTGTAGATTTCCTGCATCATGAAAATACACGGACTTGGGCAGGGGTCGAACCCGCAACCTTGGGTGCAGAAGGCCTGCGACAAACCAACCACGCCACCATAAATTCAATAACTTTCTGTTCCATTGTCCTGATCAGGATCATCAGGGTTAACGATTTCCCATTTTCAGATCCCATCCCGAATCTGGCGACTCATTTCAGATCCCATTTCCAGATTTGGTGATTAAAAGATTAAGTTACAACTTAGTTCGATTAACTATAAAAGAGTGTTTTTTAGTTTTTTCAAATTATAATTTATTTTGACTATGAAATTTTCATGAAAGCCTTCGATACTGAGATAATTGGCTAATAAAAAATAACACTAAAAACACAGTTACCCATGATTATTATAATTTATCAATCATCTAAAAAAAAAACAGGTGAAAATTCCCAAACTAAATTATTCAATTATATTAAACGAGTCTATGGCACTAAATTAAACTTTTCACCTACAACAAATAATAATTCACATATTACAAAAGAACAAACATAAAATTCACAATAAAAAGCTTCTAAAAAAAGTTCATAAAACGTTAAATCCTTTTCCTATCATCTTTCGAAGAACCTTTTAGAACTTATCCGTGACTTTAGTTCATTATCATGACTGCAACAACCAAAAGTTGGAATAAGCAATTTTATTTTTACTAAATTCTAAAATCTCAGAAATCGATGACTAAAATGAATAAAATAATTGATAAGGAATTACAAAGTCATCTATCACCATCTTCAACACCTGTTTCGAGGAAACTCAAATTAGTGAAAAAGATAAAAGGATGAATATTTTCATATGCCTATCTTCAAAATTGCGGTAGAGTTGACGGCATTCAAAGGAAAAATAAGAATATTCACCCGTTGAATGACGATTATTAAGAAATATTCCTGCACGTCAAAAGATAGGGAATGGACACGATATTCTTCATATTTCATATATTCCCATACATATCAATGTATTTTCACTAAGTAACGTATTAAAGCAAATGGTGCGTCTCTTAAAAGAGTAAATTAAAAGTCAACGAATAACTTTCTGTTATCATAAGAATTCACTACTTTAAGAAAAAATTAACAATTCTCTTATTTTTAAAAAAATTATTTATATTTTTTTTTAAAAAAAGGCTTAAATTATACTTCTAAATATTTTCAAAATATTAAAAGGAACTTGTAACAATATCATTTAAAAACATTACTTTAAAAGTTCAGACATACCTAGGCGGAAACAGGATAATTCAATAGTTCTCGAATATTTCATCTTATTGTACTTGTTTATTAATTGAAATGTATATCATAATTTACTATTTATATCATTAATTACGAATGGGAAGTAATATGTTTTGAATCCAGTTTTAATAATATCCTTAATTATTTCAATTAGAATTAGATACAATTAAGGCAAAAATGTTGGGATCTTATAACCTCAATACTTATTCAGCATCCTGGATCATCAAGAAATGCCTAATAAATAAAATTAAATTCAGTAGAAAAAATTATTTTTTCTTTGATACATTTTTGCCTTAATATTTTTTTCACCGATGTCAAAACAATATTATCCCATGCCAACATTTTACGTCAAGAAATAATGTATATATTCTGACCTTTACATGCACACACATGATCAACTTTTTAACCAACTGTAAATGCAATGGGATCAAAGCATGCATATTTTCCCCATTCAAATGATGCAATTTTTTTTTTTTTTGAATTTTTTTTTTAAATTTTCCATTATTTAACTTTAAATAAACTAGCACGTGTCCATTTGTGCAATCTTTTCAAGACCCTAAAATGGATGAAACTAAATTATCTCTCTCAATAAAATACATATATACATACAATAATATAAAATATAAATCTTGGTTTATCGCTCATTCGTAAATAAATACACTAAATCCGCAAAATGATAGTCTAAATAGGTGATTTTCAATCCCCTATTTTTTTTAACTGATCCACTAATTTTTTTATTATGTACAATTTTGTTTAAAAAAAATAGTATGTACAATAAAATAAATATAAAGAAGGAAGTAAAAGTTTTTTAAAAGTATAGAAATTGTTGTACCAGATTGTTTCCTGCACGAAGAATATATGACGATAAACGGGGTTTTTTTTAAACCTTTTCATTTGATCGTATTTATTCATTCGATCCATACAATGTTAAGTTTAATATGAAACACGAAATTTAAATATCGTTAATTTTATCGAAAGATAAATGTCGGTACAGAGATAACAAAAAAAAAAACAGAAAATTTTTTGTATGTTTTCGAATCAATAAAAAGTTTACCTTTAACGAAGATTAACAAATAAAAATTGGTTTTAAAAAAGCTTATCTCAAATTTTAATACAATCCTTCACGAATCAATACAATTTCATTGCAATATTTCTGACTTTTAAATAAGAAATACAAGAAAAAATGCAAGAGAAGTTGTTCCACTCTAATATACTTCACAAGAAAAAGAAAAAAAGAAGGCCAAGTAAGAAAAATGAAGATGAATGTAATCTAAATAAAAAGATAATGAAAGTACAAGATAAAACTAGCCACTACATTTACATCAAAATTTTTGTTTTGGTTTGTATCAAGGTTACCCATAAAAAGTACTTCCACGAATAAGGTTTCATGATACTGTGTTAAATAAGTGTAGCATTCATTGACAAGTATAAATAATTTGTCAATGTGGAATAAATTACAATAAAAAATTGTAATTTTAAAAATATAAATTTTCTTGTATACACGTTTGTTTACTGCTGACCGGTTATTATCAAACACAAAAACGTAAAAAAATTTTAAAGTATCTGAAATTGAATATTTTATAAACTCTAATTTTTAAATGTTACACGCGAATCTTTTATATGAAGGAAGTTTACATTATTTTTTAGAACGTAATGTATTTCATATAGTTTCGTATGGGCTTAAAATGTAATTATAATTAATTAAATTACTTATAGTAAAGTTCCTTACTGTAAATAAATTAAATATAGCACTATTTTGCTTAGCTGAAGTTCAAACTAAAAGCAATGTTGCAAATATTACAAGTTTTAAAAACTTAAAACACTTCAAATAAAGATAAAGGATCCTCAAGCAACAACACACTACACGTTAATAAATAAAACACCCACTCTGAACATTCCAAGGAGAATCGAATGTGAATGCTTATAACAACCAACTTGATCAACCACTTTCAGGGAAAGCAAGAGCAACTACATAAATGCGTGTTAGGAATACGTAAATAAAATTTTTCTATTCTTTACCTTTTTCCTTCTGAACTCGTTCTTCTCATCAAACTTTAAGAAGTATCATCTTTCACTTCAAGCTACTGACCTCTTTGATGAGTTTAACACAAAAGCGAAATTTTAAAATCTTTTTTTATTCCCCTTTTGCATCTCCAGACGACATTTTTTTAAAAAAAAAAATAGCACGTGCTTATTTGAAGAGGAAAAGAGATTTATGTAACAGTAGTTACAAATTATATTTAATGTCAAGAATAATTAACCAGATTTACGCTTAAATCTCGTACATGACGTATAAATTTAATTTTTTTTCCAAAAGTAGCTTTTAATTTAGAATTTTAATCTTGTAAAATAGACGGAAAAAAATTAAATAAAAATGCTAATTTTCGAATATTTTCTAAAAAGAAATCGCTTGGGAAATTCGAATAAAATATTTCCATTCATTACAATTCTTCTACATGTTTCTTTAAAAAAAATTTTTTAAATTCCTCAGTAACATATTTTCAGCAGAGCTATGATTTTTAGTTTTGGATCACTTTGGCCCAAATTAATCATCTGTTAACTCTTTTTCTTTCGGGTGAGTTGCAAAAGCAAAGATTGATAATTGACCATACAGTCTTTTGTGTCACCAATCATCTCGTAATGCACAGATTACGAAATACGAAACAAAATGCAGTCTTATGCAGCAATGATATAAGATGCTGTGTATAAGGAAATATAAATAAATAAATCCATCGGCTTACCAAAGATATGGAAGAAGACACATTTCTCAGAATTCTTTTTCGAAGCTTCAAACTATAGAAAAAATTCCTAGTTCATTTCGTACAATAATTCAAGAGCATTTTAGCCGGTTTTATACGCAATACAGTATCCTAAAAATACAACTGGATATTTGGAAACTCGTCGGTAGATGGCAGCAGAAACCTTTGCAACAGTTAGCTGTTCCTGTGAAGTTTCCGAAATCGATTCAAACTTTCGAAAGAAAGGTGAGATTTTTTTGTCTTTAGGTGGATAAAAAATATAATAGAGAAAAGAGGTTCCAATGTTTCATATGTGTACAAACACCACTTCAAGAAATGTGAATAGGTATTGCAAGCGAGACAGAGATAAAAATATCTTATTGATATAAGAGTCCGAAAACAAAATATTCGAATGCAAGTTTGATTGTATTTTTGTACACTCGAGAGTTGAATTCTACCATGATGGAGGAACTTGGGTCATTTCCTGGCATATATTTTTTCAGCACTCAAAGTAGGATAAATCACTATAAATATTAAGAAGTCAGATTCAGTTTTGAGATAAAATTTTCCATACGAAAAAGCTGGAATACTGCCAAAGTATATCAAAACAATTTTAAAATAAATGTGTGAAATTCATACAAGAAAAGATTTCTGAATGACTGTCATTGAAGATTTGTTGTCCTTTTTTTACATCATCTTTGTCATAATGGTTAATTCAAAGTTTTTGTATACTTCTAGAATGTAAGCATTATTAATATTTTTAAAAAATATTATTTTCGTTGTTTCAATGTCCATCCTGCTGTGTGTTAAAATAGTATGTACTTGCAGCCTTTTAAAGCGTAACTCTTCTGATCAGAACTCAAACAAAACCTATAAAAACATTTTAACGCTTTGCTGCTGATGGTTTGACATTCGAGTAAAAAACGGTTACTTTATAACATGTTCTTTTGCTGATAACATATAATCATCGGGTCAGAGATTAAATTTCCCCATCTTCTCTTCATTTTCCTTTTGTTAAATCTTTTCTTTCTTTTTTTACATATTATTAGTTCGAAACTCTATTTTCGAAAATAATCTAAAATGATTTTATCATCAATCAAATTATACAGCAAAAAGAATCAATAAAATCCACGAATTCCGTCTGTTTACACACAAAATACTGGATTTAAAAAAATGATGTAAACCATGCAATATAAATTCTATTTTCTACAAAAGGCATGGCAAATATTTTAACCAAAGGATATATTTTAAAGTACTTGTTCAAATATCCTTATTTTATTTATCTGGACATTAATTCCGTTTTTGAAAATATATACAGTCGGATCTCCATTTTACGAATCTCTGATTTTGCGAACTTTTTCCAAGTACATTTTAAGATTTTCTTCGTAAAATAACCTCTCAATAACGAAGTGCATTTTCCATTTAACGAACTTTTCCTCTTGGGATTCAATTTTTTTTTCTCTCTATTTTTAAAATATTTCTGGACCTTCGTATGATGAAATAATAAAATCTTTAGAAACAATGCGAAGTGGACTATAGTGTGAAGAAAATACGCCTGATGGGATTTTTGGTGCATTGCTAAGATGCGAGGCGTATTATGAGAGGAAATGTTTTCAAACCAAAAAAAACCCTTAAAATTAATAGATTTTTTAATAATTAAATTTAAGGATGCGTATGCTTAAAATGACTGGTTGGAAAATACGTATGTTTAAAATTATTTACAGGCTTAAAATTAAAAAATGTCATTAATCAAGATGACTTTTTTAAAGTTGAAAAAACAACAGTATTTCTGGACAACATTTTTTCCTCCTTGCTTTCATAGCTGAATTCTTTTTGATGGGTAAGATATGTAAAATAAGTAGATAATAATTTCCACAAAAAAGTTGTGAATAATTACTTTTTATAATAACGTATAGTATTTATGAATTTAAAATTTGTTTTATGTGATTATTAAAGTATATAGAAAGATAAATCTCCGCTTAATAAATTTTTCCACATAACGAACTTTTTTTCGGGATTCAGCGACTTCGTTAAATCCACTGTATATACTCGTATTTTTCGAAGTCCTACATTTCCACATATATTTAAGACATTTGAGCTCCAACAGACGAGAAAAACAGTTAGCTTTATACTTAGTCATTATTTTCCACAGGACGAGATGACTCGTAATATTACACGTATTGTACTTCAAGAATCCCTTATCAATGACACAAAACATCAACCGCTTAATAACAATTGTATGTAGACGGTAGTGAACAAGAAAAGATTCTCTTTTCCGGATTTTTAAAAACAGTAGGATTCGAATTGCCATCAACCAAACCAAACCACAGATTTTCTTTTAAAATGTCCGAGAGAAGCCAAATAATTGTGTCTGTGTACACAGCGGATTCATAAATTTCACCATCGTTAAAAATCTAACATCAATTACTATATTTTCTCCCCTATTTTCGTCTCTTTGGTTTCATCCTTTACAAGGATAAACAATGGGACATTCGATTTCTTTTTGTCACTGGGAAACTTCTTCTTTAACGAGATCAGTCATTATTCCAGCTACTTCATTTCGAATTTCGGAATGTTAAGTGGTTTTCTAGAAATAATCGGATAAGAATGAGCTAGTTTTGCAACTTTTATAAAAAAAAATTTTTCAACATAAAAAGAGTTAAATGGACATCCTTCAACATGATCATTTATATTCTAAGTTCATCTCGCAGAAATTGGAAGCTCGTTAACTACAAGAAATTGGAATTAATATACCAGTGCTCATAACGAACGTAATGTCTGTTTTTGAAACGGATTCCTGTTTATTGACATTCTAAGCATATGATTGATTAACAAATGAATTGAAACGAATTTTTTTAAAAAAACCGCATGTACAGAGCAATTGCAAAGCATAGTTGGTGTGCACTTCTTTAAGAAGTCGGCAACTTACGGTACGAGTGCATGTGGCACGCGGTACAATTCTCAATGGCACTCTGAACTCATCTACAAATTTGTCAATATTGAGTGGATGGAAGTTGATAAATTTGTAATAGACGTTATTTGACAAAGATCTTCAGAATTATAGACATTTACAAAATTACAAAAAAAAAAAAAAAAAAAAAAAAATCTGAAAGATATCTATCTTTAAAGATAAAGTTACAGCTATTTTGTAAATTATTGAACGTGATTGTTGGAGAGATTTAATTGTTAGACGAGATGTACTCTTGCTTTCCGCTTTTGGTTCTACAAAAATCTAAGTAAAAAACTTTTCCTCATATGAAAAACATATACAGTCCGCAATGAAATTGCTTTTCAACTGAATGCTCAAAATCGTTTTAAATTGAAAGTCACACAATATACCTCTGATTGTGCGATACGAAATTAGAGCGGTGCAAACACTAGGCACGCATAAAAATTTTTATTTATCTTTTTATTTAAAAATAATTACTTATATTTTATATTTTCCATTTATCTTATTTTAATAAATATATTTAAAAATGCATAATTTTTGTGCTGTATTAAATTTTTTTATTGTTGTTGAAGAAATCGTTATATTTTATGCTGTTTATTCATATGTTAAGAAATATTTTTAAATAATGTAAAATTAATACATAATAAAACTATAAACACCTGTATATTATTGACCTCTATTCTCTAACTCTGCATGTATTATTGCGGGAATCGAATTGTTTTAAAAAAAAATGTCCTTCTGTACAGCACGCTGAATCCTATTTGGTAGATTGGTTTGGCACGCCACAGCTAAAAGGTTGCCGACCCCTGCTTCAAATCATCAAAAAACTTCTTTGTATATGGCTTTTTTTTTTCATACAAAGAATTGTCTGCAAAATATTAATAATAATCACATAAGTAAAATACTGCACTCGATTTAATTTGATTTGCTTTTCATCACATTCAAAAGCAACATGAAGACTATTGGCGATGGACCTCGTAATTTCGAATCTCGGTCAAGTGATGAGGACAAAACCTGAGCTGGCTAAACAGCTTAAGTATTTGAAAAATTTCGTACTGAATGAACACTAAAACAAAGTGCTTTAATCAATCGAAATATTTTTATGATTACTTCCCACCAAAATAAATATCAATGCTTTACATCTTTTTGAGTCAAAACTTATCAAACTTCTAAATTAATTTGTGTAGGTATATCATTGCAATGAGTTAAACGCATGTGACGCTACAGTCGCAAAACTGCAGTCACGTGTTTTTAGCCAACCAGTTCATCAATTTATGTGACGTCATGGACACATGATACATGCAATCACGTGTTTCCAGTCAAAGCACTTGCTGTTGCTAACTCCTGCTTCAGCAGAAACTATTTGTCAACAATAAAAATGCACATAAATGAAAAAAATGAACTTGATTTAAACATACACGAGCGCGCGCGTATAGTGTACGAATTTATTTTTTTAAAAATTTGAACTCTTTTTGAAGAACATTTAAATAATTATCAAATTTGAAATTTTATCTCAATTTTACAAGTAGAACAAGTCTAATGTCAGTTTTGAATTCAATGTGTGCATGTGATTACATTCATCATGTGACTGTCATATATATTTGGCTCATTATGAACTAACATCCTGGCATTCATGATCAGCATTCATTGACCTTTCTCAGACATCCTGGAAAAAGAACTGCGTGCTCGTCCACCGATGTAATATCCCCCCATCCTACCACATTACCAGTGTAGGTAATAATGTACTTCAACTAGGTTCTCAGGGGGTAATAAAAAGTAGCAAGTTCTCAGCACATTTATGTCAGCCGAGAAAAAAACAGCAAGTGAAGTCCACTTTTCATCTGGGAATTCATTTTTTAATATATTCTTAATGCACGCACGATGACATCAATAATGAATCCTAAGAATCGGCGGGTACGAAGAACTCAACGGCGTTGAAGTTAGTTGAGGATAATTTTTCGAAGAAAGTATTACCGTGACTGAGAATCATACGGATATAAAGCAATCGAGACCTCCTCGCAGATATAACGAAGTTTTAAAATCATCACTCCCATTTTTTTAAAAATTAGATGTATATAATAATAAAAATGAGCTGGCACCAGAACTTTATAAAAGAATCATGTTTTTATGCCTTGAAGAGTTATTTAAAATCCAGTTTTCGCAAATTAAGAACTAAATTCCTTCTTTACAAACGTCTTATATATAAGATCTCTCCTGACTTAAGCATTAGAGACTTGGCCATTGACTTTACGTGATAAGGGAGCTTTGGGAATTTTCGAGAGAAAGATCTTACGCTGCATGCTTGGTGAGATACAAGTGAATGGATCATGGAAAAGAAGATCTACAGACCCTACAGAATTTACAAACAACCTGATATTGTAAAATTTGTCAAATTACAGAGACTTAAATGGGCTGGTCATCTAGATAGAATGAATGAAGATCGTTGCTGCAAGAAAATCTTTCTTACAAAGACCATGGAAATTAGACCCCGTAGCAGACCCCCATTAAGATGGATTGACTGTGTCATAAAAGACCTAAATATTCAAAGGTCAAAAACTGGGAAACAGTTGCCAAAAGTAGGGATGCCTGGAGAAGACTTCTGGAGAAGGCCACGGCCCACCCAGGGCTATCCAGCCATTGAAGAAGATGTATATACTAGAATCCATTTCTAATCTGATTCAAAAATAATCAAATCATAAAAAATAGCATGAAAGCATTTTTTTAATTAAAAAAAATGAAAGAAATAACGAATTCAGATGAGGTGAAAATGCATGACAAATTTCTTCTCAGCAGCAATAAAAAATAGATATATATATATATATATAATGGGGAGCGTTTTTCCGTATTTACCAAACGTGACGCGATTTCCATAGCTAACAAACGATCGGCAAATAGACAAAAATGTGTCTTTTGTAATTCTTCCTATGTGAATAAACATTTATGACATAATTGTTCGGAAAAAAAATAGTACAAACAAGTGAGCAGGAAAAAAATACATCTTTCTTTTTTCAATGTAATAACTGCAGATCACATAAATCCTAATAAAATACTGTTCAATACTACATTTGATTGGATGTTAAAAGAACGCGGCATTATTTCATGATTTCTGAACATTTCAGAAGTATCAACTTGACAGCTATTTTGTCTCTTAAGTCACAGTTGATGGGAATTACTATTTATTTGATCCATTCAAAATTTTAGACTACACAAGAGCTATAATGATCATTTCAAAGAATATAGACAGTCCGTGGACCAAAGATGGCTTACAAAAAATTTAAGATGGACGCTTCGAATTTTAAATTTATTAAACTCACTTCATAAGATTATAACTCATCTGTATATCTCCAATACAAGACAGTTCAACAACGATCCATAAATAATACATAATTAGATAACCACATTTCAAATTTATAAAATAAATTCCTTTATTCACTCTACTTTATGTAATTTGCATCTTTTAAAAAATAAGATTAAAAAAACTTAATAGATGGCGACCTCCAATACATAACATCAAAATGGCCAGGTTATAAAACACTAGTCAACGAGTTATTTTTGACATAAATCATTTTTTGTGCTAGTAGTTATTATTTAATAGTCTGCGATAAGGCACAGTATACACTGCCTTTCAGAATAGTTTCCTTATGTCCAACAAAGAACCACAAATTATAAATTTTCGAAACTGCAGGGCAACGACGACCTAAATTTAGAATTTTTTAAAGTTTAAAAATCAAAATTTAAATTCATTTTTAGGAGGGGGCAAATAAAACAGATTACGAAGTACAGATTTTTTTTTTTTTTTTTTGCAGTTATAAGCATATTTTTTAATTCTTCTGACATACTTTAATGCAGTGGTAGGCATTAAGTCGGTCGCGATCGACCGGTGGACCACCAAAACATTTTGGGGAGACCGCTTTTACTAGGACCTAAGATGGGCCTACTAAAAGAAATAAATTTGTGAAAACCGATGTCAGAGAGACTGGAAATTATAAATTTTCGAAACTGCAGGGCAACGACGACTTAAATTTAGAATTTTTTAAGTTTAAAACTCAAAATTTAAATTCATTTTTAGGGTGTGGGCAGATAAAACAGATTACAAAGTACAGATACAAAGTACAATTTCTTTTGAAATTATATAAAAAAAAAGCAATCTTTAATTCTTCTGATATACTTTCATTCAGGGGTAGACATTAGGTAGATCGCGATCGACCGGTGGATCACCAAAACCTTTTTGGGGGACCGCTTTTACTAGGACCTAAGATGTGCATACTAAAAGAAACATATTTGTGAAAACCCGATGTTAGCTAGACTGGAGACTGGGTGGACCGTAACACCTTGAAAAAATTAGAAGTAGCCCGTACCCTGAAAAAGTCTGCCCACTTCTGTTTCAATGCATCGGAAATTGCCCATCGTGCTTCCATAAAATTTTCTTCACTGAAATTGTAAATTATAGATAAAACACAAAAGAAACCGTAAAAGACAAATGATCGATTTCTGAGAAAACTGAGCAGCAGATTTGCTAATTGATGCAAAAACAAATATATCTCATCGAATTCTTATATCAAAAGCAATTGGTTCTTTTTTGTTCAGTATGCAATATTATTATAAAAAAAACTCAGAATTTCTTTTATAAAAACTTATTCTTATTGTTTCTATTTTGCAATACATACATCTTAAAAAAAAGCTCACAAAAAATGGATAACTGACATATGAGTGGTCAAACAAAAAGAGCAAGACTTATTTTTATGTAGCACAGCACTACTGATTTGTCAGTTAGATGAGTGAAAGTATCTCCACCCAAACCTAAACCTACAAATGTAACAACGATTAATCAGTTCGAAAAGTGTATAATGGAAGATTCAGAAATAGACTACAAAAAAGAATAGATAAGGCGTGTCGTGCCAATTCTTCTACTGTCGATTGTCAAACAAGTTGAAGATAAAAATCACAAGCCGTATAAAAATCTGCAATCAATTCAATGAGGTTAGGTAACTAACATAACATTAACTATAACGGTAAAATAGCTATTTTTAACGGTTACTGAACATCGTTAGTGTAAATGTAAATACTGAACAAAGTAGCAGAAAATTCAGAGGTATGTACGATGACCAGTATCTTTTTACGTGGAATATTTACAATGAATTTC
This sequence comes from Trichonephila clavata, assembly GCA_019973975.1. NCBI lineage: Eukaryota > Metazoa > Arthropoda > Arachnida > Araneae > Nephilidae > Trichonephila > Trichonephila clavata. Next base: position 37,035 of record BMAO01020689.1, on the reverse strand, counting down.
CGAAGTAAAACATACAAATAAGAAATACTCAGATTTTTTTTTAAAAAAATTTCTCTTTCTAAAAGATGTTTCAATAAGTATTCACTTAAAATACCTCCTGCAATAATTTGTTAAAGGTCAATGGTTCTGTACATTAAAAAGGAGTAAAAGAGAGAAAAAAGGGGGTTATAAGAGAAAAATGTTACACACATCGTTTTTACAGACACAATAAATGGTTTCGTGATTAGTTCCGTTTTTCTATCATGTTGAGGGAAAGCTATATTGACGTCGCACAAAAACCAATATGAGGGCTATTGGCGAAGGACGTCGTAATTTTCAACCATGGTCAATTGACGAGGACGACAACTGATTTGGCACCCCCTCTCCAAACTACCACACCAGGCCAACGGAAGGACTGTGAGCCACGATAGATTTACTGTGCATAGGTTTCCTTTTACACGTCAGACCAAAAGATGATGAGTAGAGTGATAAGGCTTATATTAACGTCGCAATATAAAGCAACACGAGGGCTATTGGCGACGGACCTCGTAATTTTCAACTATGGTCAAGTGAAAAGGACGACACCTGATTTGGCACCCCTCTCCAAACTACCACGCGAGGCCAACGGAAGGACTTTGAGCCTCGACAGATTTACTGTGCATGCGTTTCCTTTTACACGTGGGTCTTCAGCAGACCAAAAGATGATGAGTAGAGTGATAAGACTTATGTTAACGTCGCACTATAAAGCAACACGAGGGCTAATGGCAACGGACCACGTAATTTTGAACTTCAGTAGAGATGAAGTCGACACCTGAGTTGGCACTACCCTCTCTTTTAACTACCACACCAACGGGAGGACATTGAGCCTCGACAGATTTAACCCTCTACACGGCAGGTCTTCAGTGGCACCAGGACTCCAAAGTGAGCGTTATATTTATTTTGACGAGGACTATTGGCGATGGACAGTGGAGTAACGTACACCCCCGCATAGTGGGGAATGGGGGTCCAAAGTCCATGTTATGTTGTGGTTTTGCAATCCTTTGAAAGATCCCGCTTGGGGACCAAAGCTTGACTTTGCAGGGGGGGGGGAGCCTAATATTCTCCCCGTTACGCCACTGCGACGAACTTTTTAGTTTTTTGAACCATGGTCAAGTGACAAGGAAGACACCTGAGCTGGCACACCTCTCTCCTTCCTTTCATCACTCCAAAGAGAAGACGTTTGATCCTCGACATATTTAACGTGCACCAGCTCCCTCAGCACGGCGGGTCTTCAGTGATACTAGGCTGGAACTCATAACTTGCCAGCCACGAGTCCGTGACCTGTAGACCACTAGGCTGCCGCGGCCACCATCAGGATTCAAACCCGCGAAAGCTATAAAAGTGTGTGGGGGGAGACGGGGGATGATTTAGACACGTCGGCGTCGCTTTTGAATACGCGTTAAGCGGTTTCGCATACTCAGTTTCAATGCATACTACTTTACAAAAAAAATTCTCCCTTATGGATAAATATTTTTTGCTATTCCAGGAGAAAAAAACTGTCGAAACCTAATTTTACTCACTTTAATAAATTATTTTTATAAATATTAAATTCTAAAGAAAGAGGAACACAAGGCTTAACCAGAATTAAAAAAAGTGTGGCTAAAAACTTGCAATCCAATTTTAAAAAGATGTAATACTGAATTTGAAAAAAAGACAGCTGCTTAACAGTATGATTACATAGCGATACCGGTTCACAAACCATCTCGCAAATGAAAAAAGATTCATCAAGATTATTATAAATTAATAAACAACAAAAAAGAGCGTTTAATTTGAAAAATAATACAAAACTCATTTTTCAGAGTCTAGTTATGAATGATTTATGAAACCCAGAGGAAAATATCAAAGAGCTTATGCACTTAAGCGAGGGTAAAACGAATAATAAAACAAATCCGTAAGACAAACTAAATTAACAGAGATGAGTCCCCTTTTTCCTCTCGTTGCTAACAGGTGTCAGATTAAAGAGACTTCGAGTTTAAATGTTAAAATTAAGTTTCACAATGAACAAACTAACCACAGAACAAACCCCCTTTACCTTGCCAACTATCTCATTTTGCAATTGTCAAAAAATATGATGGATTGCAGCTCATAAGAAGGAGCGAACGAAAAGTTCGTTGAAGAAACTGCATACGACTGGAAAGAAAGAGCGATGGATAGGGGGAAAAAAAATTTTCCCCTAAAACATTACTAAAATAAAGTTGCTTAATATCTAATCTAGCAATGACGAATGCATTAATTTGTCAAATCATAAAAAATAGAGCAATAAATCATGTAGAATAACACATAAAATTAAAATTATAAAAACTTTAAAAAAAATTAAATTATCTCGTGGCTATTCAAACATTTAAAAAATGCCAGGCTTGCGGTATCTCCCCCCCCCCCTTAAAATATGTTGAAATATATATTTTTCAGGAAAGTTTTCTACGTTAATTCAAAAAGAGCTCCAAGGCGGGGGAAAAAAAGAAAAGGTTGTTAGAAGTTTTAAAAAAATTTTAAATATCAGTTCAATCTTGAAATTTTTTGATTATTACGTATCATTTTCAAGTTAATACATCACAAACAGTATATGCCAGATAAACAGAATAGAGAGAAATGATAAATCTACTTATCAACGAACACTTTATCTTCAAATTTGCTTTTTCTAATTAAAAAAGCCCCTTCAATCGCTGAAAAAATGGTGTTATTTTTAAATTCGAAGAAAAATTAAAAACCAAACATTTAAATAATGTATTGAGGAAGCGTTATAGAGAAAAGATAGATTAAAAAGAAAAAGGAAAGTAAAAAACGAAAACACATAGTATCTTTTATCGTGTCAAAAACTTATGCATAAATCAAAACAACTTAAGTTTCCAGAAAAAAATAAAAGATAGACAAAGCGACTGTCTTTTCAATGAGGCTGTGGATTGGTGATTACCACTGCAGACCTAATACATATTTCCCGGAAGCTGGTATCACTTTTTCAATGTGACACCATATAGGTGGATACCAGCTGCCACAATGTAATTTTGACAACCAGTTTCCTCCCCATAGGGACTCTGACAACGCGAAATAGTACTAAGAATTTAATTTTCCAACCCAAACAGGAACTCCAGAATCTTCAACATGCCGCAAAATCACACGACATGGACACTGTCGATTTTTCTGCATTATGGAAATTCACCTACTAGGGCCGGGTCGAACCCGCAAACTTCGGCATACAAGGCCAGCGCCAAACCAACTACGCCACCCAACTGGTGGAAACGTTCAATGTAGCAAAAAACACAGGAAACGATGGAATAAATGTGCTTCCAAAAGTTTTCAAATGAAAGAATGTTTCATATGAATATGTAATGTCAAAAATATTCTTTGAGTACAAGAATAATCTCTGTAAGAAAAATACTTTAAATTTAGTTTGATAATAAATATTGATCTTAAAGCCAAAAAGCTTCATACGTATAAATATTGTCAAGATCATGAAATTCGATTTCAAAATATATTTAACTTTAAAAGTTGGGAAAATATTCAAAAAACTATGCAATATGATTTCATCCAAAATCAGCTTGTAAATTAATCAATTACAAGTTAAAATTAAAGAATTCGAAACTACTTAATGGCAACGAATATAATGAACACAAATTCAAATAAAATAATCAAACACAGAACATAACGCAAACAAACAAAATAACTGAGAAATAACGATAAACACAGTATTTCAAAATAAAGAGGAAGAAACAAGTTTTTATGTTAAATAACCCAACACAAATTACATTACATGAAGATCGTTGAGGCATTCATTAAATAAAAGGTGAATCGAATAAGATTTTGTTTAAGTATAAGTTTATTTCTACACCATTGATTTTATAAATAATTTTTTTACGGATTATCTTACGGAGTAGTGAGATGTAGTTTCTTAAAAGGAGAATTATGAAATCTTTTTTTCTAAGAACTCTTTGCATATGAATATATGTATGAAAAAAATATAAACGAATATTGAATAAGCAAATATTTCATATGATTCGGCATCCCCCCCCCTCCCTCCTTTACTACAAATACTAAATGGTAACATCTAGAATTTTTAAATAGAACATATTTTTTAAAATTAAACTGTACGAGCCAATGCTGGGTGAAAATTTATAAAACTAATATTGTAGCCATAAAATCTAACAACAAAATAAATTACCGAAATGCACATATTTTTATCTATTTTCAAGACCTAAGATACCAGAGATGTCGCAGATAAATGCAGACAAATAAGGGAATTGTAGATTCAATTAAGTGTGCTATTCAAATTTAAAAGCAACAAAAAATAATAAATAATGAACCACAAATTCCTTAAAAAAACTGTCACACTTATGCAGTTTCATTCAAAACCATGAAACATACAATTTGCATTTCAGATTTCATAAAAAATAAAACTTATAAATTTCACTTATAGATGGCGCTGCTTATTCCAAAGCATTCAAATATAGGACAACGCTCCATCACTGTCAGTATACTTATTAAACAAAGAGGTCATGATATCCCCAGAAATTAAAAAATTTACTTAACAGTTAAAACTATATTCTACAACTTTTATTTTTCCTGTAATTTTCACAAATTTTAACAATAGGAAAGCAAAACTTCTTTTACTATTTCATACACGCTAAACGATTAAAAATTGAATAAGAAAAGTTATATATATATATGAAAGTCAGACTTTCTTTCCTCCTTAAATAAAAAAAATTACTGAAAAGAAATGAAATAATTATCAATATACATTAATCTGCGTATAAAATTAATTTTTTTCCTATTTACCCCTTATGAATGTTAAAAAATTAGAAAAATAAATGGTAAGCTTTGTTTTATAATAATGAATGTAGATATAATAAAAAAAAATCATAATGAACCTAGAGAGAGAGGGGGGGGCAGCTTAATGAAAGAGGATAAATGGAAAAACGACGAAAACAAACTCCACGGTACAAAAAAAATACAAAAAAAAAAAGTGATCAAGTTGTTTGCTTTTAAAAATTCATGAAATAAGAGATTATTAAATTAAATAAAGCTTCTAATTCATACTTAATGACTATAAATTAATACTTTGAAATATATGTAAAAAATAATTTCCAAAATTCAAAAAAAAAAGGAGAGAAAAAAAGAGTTATACTTCTCATATTGAAAACTATAGTTTTCGTTGATATTGTATGAAATATACAAGATAAAGAAAATTTAAACACAATGAAATAAATATTTATGAAATGCACATTAGTATTTTAATTCAAATAGTTAATTTGTTTCAAATTGAGAATCTGTATAAAAATCTGTAATTCTGTAATTAACTTGCAACAATAAAGTTAATAGCAATTTATCCCATTTCGAAATTAATGTGCTTTTCATTTCTAAATAAAGTAATTAGAGAGAGAGAGAAAACGATTTTTTCTTATTAAAAATAACAATACGAGGATTACATCATTAAGAAATTCAACAAAAACCCGTTTAACTTAAATTAATTCATACTTCAAAAACCAATAAAATTTTTGATAAATGATTTACTTTTTGTTGCATGTTCTTGTTAAATTTCTGAGTATATCAATAAATGAAATCAATTTTATGAATCAAATCAATAAAAAATCAATTTGTTCTTTCTTTAGCGCTAATATACATTTGAATATAAATGATTTCCGAAACAATTTCTTTCTCATTACAGATAAAATATCCTTTAAATGGTTTTGTGAAGAAAAATTTATGAGTACTTCTGTTTTAAGCATGCAGCAAAATTTGCAGAAGTTAAACTTCCACATATATAATTTGTACTCCAAAATTTCATAAAAAATACTTTTCGAAATGTTACTAATTGTTTTAAAAAACCTGTATTATATTTCTGGTTATGCAATACTATATTTGTGTGGATTCTTTGTAGTGAGGTAAGTGTATTATTTTTTTTTATTATTCTACAATTATAGTGATTTAAAGATTTTTTTTCAAATTAATTTTCAGTATTATTACATTTCTAACCGCATTTTCTTTCCTTATTTCGGCATAATAATATAGGTAAATAAAGGAGTAATTTAAAAAATTTTGTTCAACCCTTCTATAGTACTGTAGTATAATATTTAGAATATATATAGGGTGTCACAAAAGCGTAGTGACAAAATTTTAGAGAAAGTGGAGCACATCATAAAGATTAAGAATTGTAAAGTAATCCGTGATCAGAAATGTCAGTGGGTAGCAGCAGCACAGTAGAAGATCTGAAAGGACATAAGGGAGTAAGTGATTAATTGGAAACATTTATTGGGCATCATGAGTACAAATAGCGTCTTAAATGTAACAAGTTCGCTATGTTATAACAGATGCTTGAAGTTTGCATCATCAGATGCCACTTGATGTAAAAGGAGCATTAAATACTCGGTCGAACTCGGTATTAAGCACTCGGTCGAACACACCACGAATTTCTTCGATTGTACCAACAGAGCTCAAGTCTAGCAATGAGATCAATTGTAAAACTCCACAGGCTCGTAATACACAGCTTTCAGGGCTCACAACAGAAAGAAACCAAGGTTCCATAAATTAGGTCAACTGAAAACCAAGGTACCGGTCCAGCATGCCCAATCCATCCGATGAGAGAAAAACCTCATCAAATGCGCAAAAACAGTCCTTAATGGAGATTGGCTGTTCCTCATAATGTTGGAATCACATGTTGCAACTTACAATTGCTGAACCATAGGCAAGAAAGTCAGAAAGATCGAATAGATTGCAGTAGTCATGTGGAAGAGTAAAAATAATGAGCAATTGGTGATCATACCTGAATACGCATTTACTGCGAAGCCATGTCTTAACCATGTGAAGCCTCACTAAGGGGGTTTTCTTCATCTCACAAATAAGCTTTAAGACTGATTGAATATGCCATCCAATTGCCACCCAAAACATAAACTGTGAAATTCACATCTTAAGACCTGAACAAAACGAATACATTCAGGATGATCATCAGGGAACAGTAACTGAACTTTGGAGATGAAAGGCATGTAAGCACTCGGTGCGAAAAACATGATATATACTGCAACAAGACACTTCTAAGATAAAGGCAACGGCCCGTATGCGGGTTCTCGAATTGGTATCCAAGGCATCCAACATACTTTGTTCCAAAAGAATCGTACTCATCAATTGTAGGGCGCCTTCTGCACCTCTTAATGGCCCGCAATAACAGTTCTGATGCACATTTGAAAACAAGCGGTGATGTGGTTGATGTCAGTCTAAGAAGCGTACTCTGTAAACTTATTCAGCGGTTTGTCCCATAGCCCTCAGCTATTCCTACATGAAGTGTATGTCTACAAGTTCCGCTTTTCGAGTACCGTTGCATGCTTTTCGTATGCTGACTACCATAGGAATGAGGAAAATCCTCATTTATCAATACAACGCGCTTGTACACGGCACCTCCTAAAATAAGTTGCTATGCAAGTCTCAATCCTTATGATGCCCTCCTACTGATAGATATATGTATGAATAGCGCATATAAGTTTTACTTTGCTACTTTATATATAGTTGCGACCATTGTTTTCTTGTTTGATGTTTTACTTTATGTTAGATTTCATAGTGCCAATTAGTATATCACTTATAATTATTATAATACGCATTCTCGGCATCGCTAGTTTATCAAAAATTATAAAAAATTAACTGAAAAAATTATACCAATAGCACGAATTTTTATATATTTAAATGTATTATATGTTTCTACCACATCTAGTTGACATATATTACTTTTCCTAAAACAATTTTTATAAATTTCAGTATTGCCAGATCTCAAACATAAAAACCATATTTATTACAGACTGACTGAATTACATACAAACTCCATGTGCAACATTTGTGCTTTGGAGCCCAATTCATTGTTATTTTATTAGAAATTTAATTTTTTTCCCCTTCCAATACAGATTTCGTATTTTATAAATCAGATTAAATGGTTTTAAATTACAACAACTTTATTATATTCAAAAGACGGTTTTTACAATAATTCTTCTTTATATGAATAATTTTATAAGCCCTTGCTGGTTATTTTTCATTTCTTTATTAATTTTGATAGATACACAGAATACATAAGCTTTTAATGCCACTGCATTTTTGTATCTTGGAAGTGTTGGAATTAAATAACTCAACACGATTTTTTCTTACATATCGTTTGAATAAAACACAGAATTATTATTTAAGAAAAATACATATAAGCTTTTATTCTTAAAATCTTAAAAATCAGGGTTTTTTTTATATATATATAATTATAATTCAAAGCAGAGTCTTCAAAAAAAATTATTTTATTTTGTTTTATTTTTATCAAATTACTTTGTATCGTACTAGCTAGTATTTTACTAAATTATTTGATTCTTTCAAAAAAAAAAAAAATCAAATGAATTGGTTTAATACTTAATTTTTATTCAATGATATGTAGCTGACTTTTAGAAGGTTTTTATTTCTATAATTATTTCCAGTGAGGAATTCGGGACTAGATCCGATTATACATACGTATGCATTTCATTTTGTTTTCAAAATTCGGATCAAATGTATTTTTCTCCTAAGTCTTATTAAATATTAACAATTTGAATGCTATATGAAAAAGAGCTCAAATAAAGTTATTTCAGAAATTGATTTTGCGTCTTTTTACGACTTTTTCCTTCTTATAATGAATACATTCATTTTAATTATATGCATAACAATTTTTGTTGTATCGATTGATAAGAAATAAAAACTATTATTTTTCTAAAAATGATTTTGTAATTTCTACCAAATATTCTTATCAGTTCTAAGCCGAGAATATGCCTTTTAATTTCTTTCACATACTATACTTTATAACTGCTTTACATAACCTTTTTTGAAGAAAAAAAATATTTTGAAAATATTAATACACATTTATCACTGTGTGAAATCATTTTGAAAAAAGTTTAGGAATTTTAAAGAATGCATTTATTTTTATAATGCAGTCTTAAAAAAAAAAAACAATGCAGAAAAAGAAGTGAAAGATGTTAGTAAAAGGTTTATTACGCATGCAAAAATAAATACCGCATAAAGTAAATAAAACAAGAACTATTGAAAGTTCTTAAATTAAAATATAACATAAGTAGATTTTAAAAATACGGCACAGTTTGTTATAAAATTAAAATTTTTAAGAATATTCATAAAATAACTTTTCATACGCAAATATATAACGATATACAAAAATATTGAAAGGAAAAGAAAATTCTTGAAAAATTAAATACATTTTTTGGATCAGAAACAGAGTGACAACAGAAAAGTTATTGTCAAGTCAGAAGTTAAAATATTACATCAAATCTAATTCTTCTTGCAATATTAAGATCTTACATAAAAAAAAAACATATGACCCATATAAATATAAAAATAATCCAATAACTTAAAGTAGAATATTCATTTAAACAGTTGTTTCATAACACAATTTTCTGAATTACATTATATGTAGTGATTTTCATTAAAAATACCCGCGCTTGTTTTATATAGTCTATTATATAGATACAATTCTTATTCCGTTTATTAAAAATACCTTTATAACCGAAAATTATTTTTAAAAAATGTAAACAACAAACAATTTTTGTATCAGATATTTTTGTAAGAGATATATTTATTAGAATTTGACCAGATGTGTGCTTAGAATTTATGAAATCTAACTTTTCACTTCAGTAAACATACAAGCTGTTCAGTGTTAAATAACTTACTCAATTATTATTTTTTTTTCAAACCAATCATTACCTTCTATTTTTACATGAGAAGCTCAGTGAAAGCTAGAAGCTGTTGTTGGAATTTTTATTAACTTATTAAAATTTTATTCACACAGCTTCATTGGTTATTTTTAATTTATTACTTATCAAAAAGTCACTGAACTTCTCTAACTGCATGGTATATTAAATCCAACGCGAAGTCATCAACTTTTACTACATAATCCACATTTTTCTTTCTTTCACTTTTACTTTCAACCTATTTTTTTACACATTCCGTTTAGTACAATTTTTTTTAATCATCATTTATCGTTATTTTAAAGAAAAAGGCATGAGACGGCTCTTGCGCCGGTTAAAAACATTGAACCGCCGGGTAGTATTGAAGCATGAAGTGTTGGAATAATTAGTCCCATCTTCTGCCGCGGGAAAAGGAGGCATTTTTAATTAATTGAAACTTGTTTTAAAATATTAGATGAGATGAATAAATAGCAGTCTTCCAAGAATTAAATTAAATTTTTAGTAATTAATGAATTAAAAAAATAAGATCATAACACACTTCTTTTTTCTTATCTTTATAAATAATCGGATTAAGTTTGGAATTTTCTCACTTAAAATGAATATTGGATTGTGCCAAAGTGGTTGAGATTTTTGGGGTGTTAATAATTGCTTTTCACATTTTCGTATTTATTTTTTTCCTTTTTTATTTAGTATTTATTTTCTTTAAAGAAATATCCTTTTTAAGGCAATTAAAATAAATTAGGGTTTAAATGCACTTAAACATTAAATTGCAAAGTGGGCACGTGCTTTCTTAATAAGCATTTTTCTCTTCTATATCTATTCTTTTAACATTTACAGAAATCTAAATATTTTATTAGTCAAATAGTTTATTAAGTACATAAAATATTCTTCAGTATTTTTTCTTTCACATATTTTCTTTTTTTAAATTATTATTTAATAATAAAAAAATCACACATACAATGATAAATTTTACTAAATACTTCCAAAAATGATTCAATGTCAATTAAACTAAGTATTTTTTACAGTCAGTTTTTTAAATGTTTTCCAGTTAAAAAAAAAAAAGACTAATTTTTATTTGTTTTATTTCTTTCTCTACTTAGTAACATAGATAATGTTCACAATTTGTAATATTTTTTGCAGCGGTGCACACAAAGGGGGTCCATGGGTCCAGACACCCCAACCATCCCATTTTTGATTCCCCCCCCCCTCCGATTGATTATAACACCATGTATATAATACGCAAAATTTAACTAAGTATGTTATTAATAATTTATTTTATTAACCAATGCTAATTATTTATCCAATAATTTATTTTTTGCTGTTTTTTGTTCCCAACAATCGACAAAATCAAAAGAATGGTGGATTTTCGATCCTGCCCCCCCCCCCGAAAAATTCATGAATGAGTGCGCCACTGTTTTTATATAATACATTTTGCGACGAAAAAAACTACAATACATATGTTATGTAAGCCTCATGATATTCAGTAAGCAGGTAGTTTAAATTCATAAAAATTATGTTAATAAAGACAATTTTTTTATTTTAGTAAGTTCTTTAACAATAGTTGTAAACTAAAAAAAAAATTATTAATATGTACCACAGAGATGCATTGGTGAAAATTCAAACTTTTATAATATAAGAAAAAAATTTTTTTCTACACTAAAGTTATTTTACTATGAATTTGAATTTGTTTATTAACTTAAATTCCATTGTAACATATTCTTATAATTAGTTATTTATAATAATTTTTTTAACACTTTTATCAATTTATAAAATATGCTACTGAAAATTAAAAATAAACTAGAACAGTCAAAAATAAACAAAATGAAATACATCTGTATCAACAAATAAGTATAAAATAATTATTATATCGAAAAAAAAATTAATGTTTAGATTTTTTTCTCAAAAAATAAATAAAGTTTTAATTTCTAATTTTTTCCCCACATGACATTATTTAATAATACGCCGCTTATTACATTTTCCCCCTCAATGAATGAATAAGTTTTACTATGTTAATTCCACTTGTATGACACTATTTAATAAGGTTCGTCGATTAATTGTATACAATATAGATATAGATCTAGTTCGCAAGAGGTGCTGAGAAGCGGAAGCATATGCAAGTGAAAAAGAACTTAGAACAATTATGTGTTGACAAGAGAGATTAATTGTCCGAAGGCCATTAATCTTTCTCAATCCTAAATATGTGATTTTCGGTAACTAATGCATCCAAATTTCCTATGCGTAACTTTTATTAATTATGGTCGAGTACGTTACAAAGTTTTTAAATAACGCGATAAGAACAAACAACTTAATTAATTCCCAAGAAAAATATTAGCTTCTTACGTAAAAATAAATATTTTCAAAATGATGACCTAATAAATAGTTAGAGAATTTGGCTTTAAAATTTTTCTCTGCCTAAATTATGTGTTGCACCAGTAGGGTAGAAGACTTTAAAAAAAATCTGCAATGTTTCTAAAAAAAAATTTTTTTTCAAGAAATTTCCAATTTTAGAATATTTTTCTAACAAATCAAAATGCAGAATATGTATGACAGATATTGTTCGGTTGGCTGGTCAGAGGCGATAAATAGTCAAATGTTGAAATAAATTCTAGATGAAATATCGCCAACAGAAACCCTTTTCCCGTTGTTCTCTGTTAGTTTTTTTGTAATTATTAGTATTTCCTTCCCAAATGTACTTGCTTGGTGAGTTTTATAATTAAAATTTATTGATCTCCATGAACTAAAATTATAAAATATTTGGTGAATTCATTTTATATAAAATATTTAACGGAATTTTTTTTTTTTTAACTTTCAAATTTTACTCTTTAGGCAGTCATATGTCACTTATTATATATTAAAAACCTTAAAATCCCATAAGATCCGGATTTTTTAAAGAAAATAATAAAAAGGTTTTTTTTAAAAAAATATTTTATAAAGTGCTGCAAGAGAAACGTTGAAGCATGCTATTACTTTTAACTATAGCTCTTTTCGTTCATACTTGTACATTTAACTCAGCTCAATCTGTACTTATCTTAAGCAAAATAAAGGAATTACAATATATTTTTTTGAAAAAATGCATCGAATTTCTTACGTAATAATTGATAATTTATCGTTAAAGTTGTTTATCGTATTATTTTTATAATAATTAAAATGTTACAATATAGTTACAGTTTTTGAAAACAGTTTTATGTCATTTTCATTAGAAATAATTACCACAGAAAAAAAAATATTTCAATGACGCGGAAATTATTTAATTATACACTAAAAGGTTTTTAAAATGATCAAAAATCATATTTAATAAAAATCCTTTATATCATGTAGGACATTTAGAAAAAAAAGTTTATCAAACTCAAAAACAAATATAAAGGCCTGAGATAACTGACAAAAACCAGAAGGGATACGCAGAGAACAAAAAAATTGAGATACAAACATCTTGAATAAATAATTGACAAGACTTATGTATCACACAATCAACACTAATAAATAATAATCTTAATTTCATAACATATAAATAAGTTATGAAATTAATATTTTTAAATTAAAAGATATATAATCTATCACACATATTATTTTTAAAAAATTGAGCAAAACTTAAAAAAAATTTTCTTGAAATTTTCATAATCAAAATGAACAATTGAGCAACAAAAACCATACACTAATCAAAACTATTCACATCTTTTACAACAGGAAAAACCCCAAAGGTTTCCTATTTTTAAATGACACCTGACCCACTTAATCTACAAGTAGTTTTTTCCTTGTAACTACTTTCACTTCTCACATTGAAGCTTTGAATCGAATGTTAGTTTTACTATGCACCCTATCGACGGAATAGAAATTTTGTTTCTTGAGCACTGCCGACCAGCTGTGTTAAGAGAGGAATTAATTGGGAAAAAAAGGATTAGAGAGAGAGAGAGAGAGATGCACAGACGACCTTTGATCACCGCCTCGGGGAGGGAAAGAAAACTAGCTTTCCTTCCGGTGCTTTTGGAGGGTGAAACCGTTCATGTAACATGTTCCATGTTTCTTACCTATCGTTTGGTGAACTCTTCTTTCAGGGAGCCTGCATAATTTCACCCACAGGGTTGCAACTCTCAGATCGTTTGTTTCTCAGAGCTTGTATTGAAGTTTCGGCTTTAGTGTTTTATTGAAAATCGTGTCTGGTTAAGTTTCTCAATTTTTATGTAACACACAAAAATATCTGTTTGACATGATTATATCATTCAAGAAATATATTAATTATATAATTCTTGAGAGTGGAACAAACCTATATACATTCCGGGTTCAATTTATGAGACTTTTTATTTAAATTCAAGTGAACACAGTGATTGTGAGAAGTTAACATTTGTTCGCAGAAATTTCTATATGCTCAATATATATTGTTAAAAAGTTATGGACCGAGAATTTTCTTGGGCAATTATTGGAGAAACCGTGTAGATCAGGGGTGGGCAATTGTTTTGGCTCGAGGGCCCCATGAAAGCGGAGGAAACCTGAGGGTTGTGCCTTTTTAAAATGACTGCATTTCAAGAAAGGTATAACCTTTAGAAAAGATGTCTGTATGTATGAAGTCGCTTCACTCCAACACCGTTCAACCGATCACTATGAAAATTAGCATGTGTATTATTTCTTGTGGAGAAGGTTTTTGTGCTATCCTCTTTGTTGCAGCTCCTCACCTGTGGCGCTACATCATATTAACTTCTGCACCGTTCAATCCATCGCCAAGTTGCCAACGTGGTCACAAAAATGATGCCAACTTGGCTCTATCACCAACATTTCGCTATGTTTCGATTGAATCGCCATGGATCGCTCGTTGCTCGCGAATATTATAATTTTAACATAAAATAAATACAACAGAAAATAATATTAACGTATTACGCATCCAGATATAAATCATTTACATTATTTTAAGCGTTCATTACATAAAACTTGTAACAATGTTTTACTTTTGCATAGCAGGGATTAGATTAGGAAGGTGTTTTTAAAAATCGACCCACAAGAGAGATACGGGGAGTAATAAATATAAAAAAAAAAATCCTTTTTATCAGCTATTAGAACTTCAGATTTAAAATTTTACAAATATGATTTTTTGTTCAGCTGATATATGCAAAAAAAAAAGCTTTTTCTTTCGTTTAATTTGCAATTCACGTAAAATTAAAAACTTCTCTATTCTTCAATCTGTATTGTTTCATTTTTCAATTCACCCGTGCGAAGAACGAGTGTACCAGCTAGTTTTACCATAAAATCAAAAGAATTTAAATGAAACAGTTGGGGTTTATTTAATTCATTTGTGCTAATTTCATATCATCTATAGCTTCAAGCACATTGAATTTCAGAATTAATTTAAATGGACTAATGTACAGTATCCTCGTTTTCTACCCTTTTTTTTTTAAACCAGGAGCGAGATAGCTTGTTGAAATTTTTATCACAGCTTACAAGTTACTGTCAGCTAACTTGCATCTATATTTACTCTTGTAGATCTTTCATGCAAGAGAAACTTTTCTCACAGATACAAATCGAACCAAATATAGAAAACATTTTCGCTATATGTGGCTTTTTGGCTGTCTGGGTGGGTCGAAAAAACTCTTTGAGGGCCGTTATTTACCCATCCCTGATGCAGATTAGAAAATAACATTTTTTTAACAAACTAAGTTGTTTTATCATTGTTCTTTTTCAAAAACAATGAAAACAAAGACTCATGTTTCTGCATCCAGTTTACTCACCAAATAAATCAGAACCAATCTTATACATCGTATTTTTATTAAAATTTCCGATTCTGCATTTCACTGTTTTTACAACAAACTGTCAAAATATATATTTTCTAAACATTAGTACAAGGAAATTAATAGTTTAAAAAACTGAACTGATTTAACTGTTGGTTACAGAACCAATCAGTACTAGTATACGTCTTCTATTGCGAAAATACAAGTACATAAAGCATTAAAATAGAACTGTTCCTTTTTTCCCCATGCTTTTTTTTACAAAGATTCATAATTGTCATCGATACAACTCATTCCCAAATTTAAAGTTTAAATATTTTTATGAAAGTATTAGTGTAAATTAAAGGCCTAACTCGACGCTATGACCCATGCTATGATTCATGGCGAAAACCTTGACATCACCCAGTAATGAAACACATGCGACGAGGTTAAACAGTGAAATAAAACATATACCCTAACACCTGGCAGTCCTGTCCAGCATATTCTTTCTATTGGACAACACACTTAGAGTGAAAAGCCCCGCGACTCGCTGAAGATAAACATCGTATAACAGGATGAAAAAATAAACCCGCGGTATTTGCCTACCCATAAATAACGAAGTGAAACTACAACATTCATATCTTGTTTTTATTCGAATAAACACAACAGGCTAACTTCTGGAAGTGATCGTTTAACGTGAGCGGAGTTCTAACTTCCGCCGTCCCCCGCAATATTTACAAATTGCACTGGTTGGCGGGCGCTGAAAATTTCTCAGGGTTTTTGTTCAGTGACGCATCGGTACGCGAAAAAACTCGGCTCTTATTAACCTTCTTGCACTTCGACTTCTGACTGTTGACAAGTCGGAAACGCGCTCAAATCCTCAATCTTCACCGACTTCAGTTACGCTATTTGGGCGATTTGAGTGACAGTCTGAAACACTGTGCGGTTCTTCTTTTCCATTGAGAAACATTTCCGGCACTTAATGGACCACAGTAGTGAGAGGGAGGAATTGTGTCAGCTTTTTTAAAACATTTCTATCGTTTCTTGAAACATTCCTCGCACATTAGCTTTCAATAATACGAAAATATTTAAAATTAATAAAAGCTAAGCTGGTCAGAATTAAATACAGCCTCTTTTTGTAGTACCAAACGATTTCTTTCCGACTTATCAATTTCATATCAATCGTCCATCAATAGAATGAGATTAGAATAAATGAATACTTATCTCGAACAATATATACATCAGAGCAGTGGTTCTTAAACTTTCGATTGCCACGGCCTCTCTTTATGCATCAGCCTGACATTGCAGACCCCCAAGATTTTGAACACCCCTCCCTAACTCCCAACACGTGGATAAGTGATTTGAAAGTTCCTCAATGATTCCAAGACTGCCTCTCTCTACCTCTCTCTCTCTCTATGCATATTTTTTAAACAATTTTTTTTCCTTTAAAAAATTAGTAAACATTTAATTTTTTAAAAATATTACGTCATACTAATTTTAAATAAATATATGTATTTAACTTTATTAAAATTTTTAATATAAAAAAAGGATGATGCAGCCTTTTTTTTTTTACAACTTTCTAAAAAATTTTAATTTTTTCCCGAGACTTGTCAGTCTGTAAAAGAGGAAACACTAAACGAGATCTCCGCGGACTCCCTAGAAAGACGATGGATACAACCGGGGGGGGGGGGGGTCTAAGGATCACAGTTTAAGAACTGCTGCATTAAAGCATTTATAACCATTTATGACCCAGCTTTATGAGAAAAAAAAATCTTGCAAAAAAGATATTTCATTGAGTTGAAGTAAGATAAAATGCCAAGGAGATAGAATGAAAAAGAATCCATTCTTGACTTCTGTTATGGAATACAGAGCATAATTTGGTAAATAAATCAAAGAATCTTCTCAAAATTCAACAACCTCAATTAAAATGCAGCTAGTTAGTAACATCACGCGATTTTCTTTAAGTTCCATAAAAAATTATGACAATTGTTAAACAGGTTAAAGACATAACATGTACATGAGTGAGTGCTTTATCACGTCGAACAAAAAACAAAAACAAAAAGAGGGCTATTGGCGACGGACCTCCTCGAAACTACTACACCATACCAATCGAGGACTTTTGAGTATTACGGCAGAACAGATTTAACCCCTTAACTGCCAATTAAAAGTTACGCGATTCTCTCCCAAACGCCACCGTTTTTCATACAGGCGTGCGTATGCGGTCTATTGGGGGGGGGGGAATGCACAAATAAATAAATCTTTCTCTGAAATAAGTAAACTTTCAACAAAACCTGTCAACTGCATTCAAAAACCTTCGGAAATAGCTTTACTGATAGGACGGATATATACGTCCTTCGGAAGGACGGATATATACGTCCGGGGCACATAATGCATCTGTTGAGCGAGACAGAAATATACGCCAGCAATCCTTAAGGAGTTAATGCACATCAGCCCCTCTAAGTTGTGGGTTTGTACAAGCACAAGGAACCTGCGACACGCCGGCCACGAATTCATGGACCTTAACCACTAGGCTACCGCGAACACATGAAACATGTACATAATGCCAATAAAATTCTCAAATAAAGCATATGGTTTTCTGCCGTTAAAACGCAGTTTTAAAATTATTCTACATCACCTATTTTACAAAAAATATAAACCACAAATAAATTGATAACAGCATTTGTACTTATATTATTAAAAAAAATTTAAAACTTACACTACCGAAATTATAATTTTATCAACAAGAATAAAGTCAAATTGAGATAAATAAACCTCTTAGTAATGATTGTATTAAATAGAAAGATGTGATATAAAAATGCTGCACGTTTTGTAAATGGGAATTTATTTTTGTATGACATACAAATTAAAGAGAGAGAGAGGCTACACAAAAATACCGAAATACTTTAAATATAACTTCTTTAAAAATATTTAAATTTTAATTTAATCTCTAATAACGTAACCGTTACAAACATATTTAGATGCATAAGGTTTCTCCCAAAAAACTTATTTTTGCCCAAGTAAATAGTTTGTAAAATATTAAACAGTATTATATCGTTTTATTTATCCAACAGATAATACGTTTTTAATATGGTCTATTACACACTTGAATTACGATTAAAATATGAAAGGAATTTTGATGCTTGATTTTTAATTTGATTATAAAGGCAAGGAAAAAATGATAAATTACATACAAAAGAGAAGATTAATGATACAAATAATTCTTTTAGAATGAACTACTGGTCGAGATAGAAGGGGGGGGGGGAGATTCAAGGATTTTTAAAAGCTGAGTAACTAATATATGGGGGTAGCAAAAGACACAACAGAACACATGAGGCAAGTTATAACAAAACATTATTTGTTTACTGAAAAAAATATTTAAATCAGGAAAAGTCAATAAAAATAATGAGTAAAGGAAGAATACCCCAGAATTTAATTATAAATATGTATGGATCAATAAAATAAGTAATATAGCATAAAAAAGGGTATACCTATTCACTTAATTTTTAATCTAAACAACGACTGCTGTTTGACAGAACAACATTTTTTTAACATATATTCATATTTTGCCAAGTATGTGGTGCACATAAAAAAAACTAGCTCAAAAATTTTACAAAACACTTTACATTCAAACAACCTTAATTCCCTTAATAATGTATAAAAATTTCTCCGTATTTAATTTTCTTTTTAAAGAAAATGTCAAAAACAGAAATAATCTTATCTTTATGGCATTGGCAACAAATGTTTGAAAACTTTCCACTCTGAAGAAGATGAAAAGTGAAGGAAAAATCTGTATCCTAAAGATCGATAAACAAAAACAAAAATAAAATCAATTTTATTTTTTACTGCCGTAAATTGAAGTCATGATAAATCTGACCTTGAACCCCCGCTATCAAGAGAGCCACATTAAAAAACCAAATTTAACTAAGGACATACAAAGTTGCGTAAAGTTAATAGCTATCAACATATTTTTTTTGAAAAAGTAAGCGGGGAAAGAAACGTAGGTGATAAAACTATTGATGATAAAGGTGGATTAACTAGAGATTTTCAGATAGCTAAAAAATTATAATGCAAAAATTATGCCGAAGGAGATAGATAATCGTCCAAAAGTGATAATGCTTATATTTTAAAGATTCTTTGAAAACGATTTTTAAAAAAAATTGCAAAAGGGAATCTTGCGATAAACAAATTGGTATTCAATAACAGTTATGTCTCTTAAAGACGAACTTTGTAAGCAAAACTTGACACATTCAAATACGTTTACACAGAATTCAGAACAAGATAAACCTGAAGATCAATTCATACGCATTGATTTTATACAGAAAACATTTCCGAAATATGCTTTGAACAGTTTACAGCTACTTCTAATAGGTCAAAGTACCAAGAAAGTTACAGTTGCAATTACAGATATACACGTGTTTTTAAAAAGAAATACACAACAAAGAAGAACAGACAACTACGGCCAAAAAAGAAAAAAAAATCCATTTCATAACCAGTTTGGGGAAAAAGTACATTATATTTAGGGAGTGGTGAAATAATTAATAAAACTTGAATATTAAAAAATTAAAAGAAAATATTTTAAAAAACTGCATTTTGAACATATTAGCTCAGTAAAAAACAATTGAAAAACGGATACAAATTACATGTAATAACTTAATATATAATTATTGCTTTAAAAGTAATTAATAGCAAAGTTTTTAGATAGTAACCAACATCGAGATTTTTTTCCCCATTTTTTATAATTACTTAATAGTGAATGTCGGGATAACATAATCTCATAAAGTTAGTTATTATTTACATAATTAGAATTTAAAGCACATATCGATTAAGCAATTGTCTGATACATGTAATATTTTACATCGTTTGTAGTTTTTACTTAGTAAATATGATTTCTTTCCTTTTTTATGAATTTTTAAATAACATGACAAAATTATGATGCCAATTTTTTAACATGTTTAAGTTTATACTTTTTAAAACACTTCAAACATCTACATGTTTATGTTTTGAATGAAATAAATCATAATATCGAATGAATATAAAAAGGAAAGAGAGAAACACAAATTATTACGAGTACTATATTTATCCGCAGGAAAATGTACTGATCAGTGAAAAAAATTATCTTTTCCTGTATGCATCATTTTCATATGCATCACCGTCCTATTTTTCTACGTAATCTTAATTCTCATCAAAACACAACACGGCGCAGTGCGATATATCTGAATAAAATTACAATATTTTGACTGCTTCTTCCCCAATGTACTAATACATTTTATATTCTTCCTCCTTTTTTTACGATTTTTATTATTCCTTTCCTTTTTATTTCATTAAAAGTACCAATAAATCAAATCATAATGAAATCGATTTTTATTACTAAAAATTTTAACTACAAAATAAAACATGGTGCATACAATCATAAACGTTCAGTTTCGCAAATGGAACTTCTTATATTTATTATTATCGATGCAATCGAAGAAAAATTGTACAAAATACCTTCCAAACAAATTTTTTAAAAAAATTATTTTTATCATTAAAATATTTTTTTGAAAGAAAAGTACAGGTACACCTGGAAATAAATCGTAAAAAAATGCATTTGATTATGAATTTAATGGGAGAAATATTTGCATGGTTTTCTTTTTGTTTACAAATGTGTTTCTCGAAATCGTAATTACATTCGCTGTGATTCACAATGAAACTTTAGTTTATTTATGTTAATTTTTTTTACCGAATTACTCATTTGTGATTCGTTCATTTCTACGGATAAAACGAATCATCAACTTCCGAGCTTCATTTTATATCTAATTCTTCCTATTCATCCAAGTTAGAATGAGTAGGATAATATTTAATATTTTTGAGCTTTTTAAATATATATATAATTACGTAAATGATATTATTGTTTCCATTCCCGAAAAAAAAAGATAACAAGCAATAAACAACATTATACATACATCTCTTTAAATTCTCTACGACTTCCAGTAAATTTAATACTGTTTGCAAATAATACATACCAAAAGTTTATTCAAGTAACACGCCGGACTGAAAACAAAACAAAGAGTACAAATAAGTATATGAAATAATATTTATTAAGCATCCCCGCGAAGTATAAATTTAGCGTAGTTTAAAAACGAAACACGCGGATGAGATATGCGTTGGTGCAAATTCTAAGGAGCCGGCATTTCCAACTAAGGAGCGATTTCGGTTTAGTGTTATTATTTACTTACTGAGACCGGATGCCAGCCTCAAAACACGTGGCAATTTATTTTTAACTGTTTTTTATTCTGTGATACTTTATTTCTCGCGATTGTTTGAAGAGGAAATGCTTTTTTTAATATGACCGATATACCACACGCATGTAACAAGAAGTGATATCAGTTACAAAATGATACTTAAAAGTCCTCCTCTTTTTTTTTAAATATGTCATTTATTTATTCATTAATTTTATGTTCATTTATTTCAACAAGGTTTAAACTTGGCACACGTTCAAATTGTCATTAAGTTATAATTGAATAGTGAAGTAATTGCAGTCTTTGAAGAATCTAGGGGGGAAAACACGTTACAGATAATCCGTGAGCATTTAATTTGATTTGAGAATGTCTGTTCCCCTAAGTAAATAGATTTGAATATTTCAATATGAGTAAAAAAAGGGTTCCAAAAATGAGAGCCACATTTAAATAGCAAGTATAATTAACTGGTGACAACTAAATAACAATACAGAATAAAAATTTAGTAGTGTCTCTTCAATTGACCCGATTACGAATAATTTTACACTAACGATGAAAATTCAACTTCGATATTTCTATGTAACGATACTTTTCATGAAAATATGAATTTCAAAAGTCAAATATGTTTGTGAATCTATCCATTCGAAATAAAAGAATCATTTGATTTTTTTTCTCAGTTTGGAAGTCTTAACATGCGAACATAATTGCAAAAATGATCGCTATTTTTGACAAGATAATTTTAATAATTACATTTAATGCCTGGTCAGGAACCTCATTATTGAAAAGCTACGGAATGATGAAAGGAGTTACATGAAGCTTCCTTTTAAACATAGTTGCTGTTGTTGTAAAGCGAATGACTTAGAAAATTGGGACACACACACACAAATAAAATTTAAATTCATCAACTTGTATTGAATTCTGGAATTTTGACGGATGACTTAAAAATCAAAACAATTTATCAGCTTTCGTGCGCTTTCCAGTTTTGCTAGTTAAAGAATTGTCCGTCCATATTGGTTTAATATAGTAAAGAAACCGAAAAATAAATATAATGCTCTGGGGGGGGACATAATGGATTTTGTTATACTTCTAAAAGCATCAAAGCTTCATGAAAGATTACAAAATATTCTTAATTAACAAGAAAATAATCAAAGTATAATATACTCGTATATCAATTCCTTAGTATAAAAATAAAAGGTGAGTCTCTTTCTCTTGTGGATGAATGAGTATTTCATTAATATTGCACAAAAAGCAACACGAGGGCTATTGCGATGGACCTCGTAATTTTGAACCGTGATCAAGTGATGAGGACGACATATAAGCAGACACTCCCCTCTCCGAACTTTCACACTACGCCAACGGAAGGACGAGTCCAGGTAGATAAAACGTGCATCAGCCCCTTAACACGTGGGTCTTCAATGGCGTGAGTGAGTGAGTGAATATTAACGTCCCACTGTTCAGCTACACGAGGGCTTTTGGGGACGGTCCGCGTAATTTTGAACCATGGTCAAGTGACGCGGACGACACCTGAGCTGGCACCCCCTCTCCTAACTACCACATCACATCAACGGGCGGACGTTTGAGCTCTCGACAGATTTGCGTGCATCGCTCCCCTACACGGCGGATCTTTAGTGTTACTGGGATCGAACTCATGGCACATTAGCCACGATCCGATGCCTAGACCACTCGGCTACCGCGGCCACGGGTCTTCAATGGCAATAGGGCTCGAACTCATGACACGCCAGCCACAAGTCCTTGACCATGACCACTAGGCCACCGCAGCCACGGTCCTTCTGCTAGATACATTAAGTACGCATACATAATTTCTTTGATGTGAAAAAAAAAGTATCATGCAAGTGTTCTATTCCCCCCCCCCCTCCTCACATAATTCTTTCTTCATAACCGTTCTCATCTTATGTTCATTACACAAACTTTGGTCACGGAATTTCAAAGAGTTTTGAACGCCTAACATTATCTGAAACGCAAATCTCTTTCTCAGATTATACAATACCAATTGCAGTAGAACGTCGTTTATCCGAATCAATTGGGACCGGACACCGTTCGGATACGCGATTGTTCGGATAACCGAAAACCGAATGCGATCCATGCAGCATATGAAACCGGACACTTTACGAATATTGAAAATCTTCACATGCGGGAAACGTGCTTGAAGAAAAAGCAAAATAGGTGCAAAATGTCATAATTTTACCTTTATTGTGGAAAATAATCACTTATTTTTCGCTGTACCATTGCACACCTTCGTTTTTTCGCTGAAATGTCTCTGATTCTCTTGAGCAGCAGTAGTTGAGTAAGGCAGCACTCTGATTGTTGTTGTTCGTACCACTCCATAGCTGTCTCTAACGCAAAAAACGCGTCAGCATTTCATGGACCCTTGCTACTTTCGTTGTTGTTGCTGTCCTCGTCTTCATCCGTTTCATCGTCGACAGGGTCGGATTCTTCTAGCACGGAACTCACTATCTCATCATCATTTAGCATTTGAAATCCAGTCTACTGCATCGTATGAGATCCAGGTTTCAACATCAACAAAACTCAACAAAAGAGTACGTATACACCCCCTCACTTAGAAACAAACTCACCTAATATTCCCCGCAGATGTTTAACAAATCACACAGAGCTGAAATCCCACAAATATCCCTCACCTTGGGTTTTCTGGTCACTTTCGGCCTCACGCGAAACAACTGTTGAGCATTGCACTGTTCGAAAACGTATTCATGTACAGTACATGTAGTTGACAAAAAAAAAAATCACTGGTCCGGATAATAAACGTTCGCATAAACGACGTTCTACTATATACTAATTTGAAAGTTCTAAACTAAGTTCAGGTGAAACTATAAGTCTTATTCCTTTTTTTAAAAAATTAATTAATTGATAAAATGATAAATGCCTCTTTGGGATAAGAGTACCAATATTCAAACAAAAAACAATGCACTAGTCTACAAATTAAAAGTTCTGTACAAATGAATTTTCCCACTTTTCATTCATATGCATAACTTAGTTACTATAGCAAAATCAAAGAATTTACCCCTCAAAAATACATACCTTGGAATAATGAACAGACTAGTAGTAAGTTATGGAAACCAAAAACCTTGGACAGCGATGACCTTTCTTTGAATAGGTTAATTGCAAGACTGAAAGGATTAGATGACCTTTTTTTAACATTTTAATTTCAAAGTCAATACTAATTTTGTGTTTCTTATTTTCTGTACATAGGTCAGGCATTTCTTTTCAACAAACGTTTTTTATCTTCCATTCATAACTAGTTAATACAGGGTCAATATATTTTTGAATGTAACTGAATTTCAGGTGAATAAAAAGTAAAAGATAAATAGAATTAATAACAACTTTGTTAACAAGGGATTATAACATTTGATTGTAATACTTGTCTATACAATAATTGTGAAGGACATATCAATTAGAATCAAGATGTTGACCATATCTCACAAAGGTATTTTATCGTGTGTGTGCATATCTTATTAAAAATTATATTAACTTCAAAGCGGTATCACTTCTCTTTAATTCAACTGCAATATGTAAAATGTAGGGAAACTACTTGTTAATTAACGTTCAGATGATGTGCGGGTTGTAAAGGAAAATCATAAAGAGATTTATTTACTCATACAGTTGTTTTTTAATTCGACACATTTTTCATATACGCTTTCGTCACATCTTTTATGGATTATTTTGTTGTGTGATATTAAAAGTATTTCAGTAATTTGTAGACGCCCTTTTTTACGAGTGACATCAAATGATTAATACCTTACATTAAAAAAACACGTAAGAGTTTAGAGAAAAAATATTCTTTGCACAAATTATGTTTGATTATTAAATACGGATTTCATTTACCAGAAAAACTACAAAATTTGTTTGACTAATGTTCTGGTAAAATAAAGAAAAACAGTAAAGAATTTATTGCGCAACTGCATCAAAAATTTAGATTTGGTACCTCACTATATTAACTTACACACCATGCAAACCTGAGGATTCCGCGTATGTATGTATATAATGAAAGTCACGCTCAAACCTAGTTTTTTAAATGATAAAATGCATTTAAGAGGTTAAAAGATAGGAAAAAAACACTGATATAAACCAATCATCAAAGAACTTGAATAATATGGGAAGTAAATACGAATTCATTATTCTTGGAGAAATCAACAAAAAGCTTTCTCAAATACAAGTACTCTTTTGAGTAATAAATAGAAATTAACAATAAAACTTCTCAAAAAATACAAAAATGGACTCCTGTTGGATACAATTTTTAAACCAGATACAAAATCAAAATTGATCTAATAGGAAAGAATTAGGTTCATTCGAAAATGGAAAGGATACAGGTATAGCAATGGAAAAAATCAATACAGAAAACCGAACTTGTTTATTTTGATAGTGAATTGAAGATCAACAACTCGTAGAGATGAATCAACAATAAATTGATCTAAAACAAAGGGTACAATAACAAAAAAATTTTATTTTTTCAGAACAACGCGGGAAATACATTTAATGAACATGGGAACAGTCTTTTTGTTTCTACAAATGTTTAAATATTCTGGAACGAAAATAAAATTAAAATCGAATATTTTAAAATCAATTTGTGCTTATATA
The DNA here is from genome assembly GCA_019973975.1 of Trichonephila clavata. Taxonomy (NCBI): domain Eukaryota; kingdom Metazoa; phylum Arthropoda; class Arachnida; order Araneae; family Nephilidae; genus Trichonephila; species Trichonephila clavata. The sequence continues at coordinate 10,815 of BMAO01020689.1, read as the reverse complement.
CTTGTAAACATTTCGATCTATTTTTGAAACAGGAAATATCCTAAAAAAACTGACATGAGAGAGATGCAATAATAGTACTAAGACACACGAGATGGGGAGGGAATACGCTCACGTAAAAAGATGAAACAACAAAGGAACATTGAGAGTCACACAAGTTAAAATAAATATCAATCATATGCATAGACAATAAAATTCAATAAACCATATTCTATAATTTGTTCTCCAGTGTTGAATTTTTAAGACAACCATACATCCTCTTCCCTATTGTCTTAAGGACCTTTCATGCTTTTCCTTCCTGAAGTGCACGATTTTTCTTTTTCCCTTCTTTTTTTTAAAGATTTTTCTACAATATGGATTGACGTGTTATTTTTTTTAACTATTATCTCACAAATAAAAGAACACTTTAAAAAATATCAAATATTCGCATTTATCATTTTTAATAATCAATTATTTTTAAAGTGAAAATGTTACAGTTGCAATATATCATCAATAAAATACAGTCAAACCTCCATATAACGAACCTCTATATTGCGAATTTTTCCCTGGAACCAAGAACCATTTCACGATTTTCTTCATAATATAACCTCTCAATAGTTGAGTGCATTTTCTGTATAACGGAACTTTTCTTTTGTGAATAAAATTTTTTCTCTCTCTATTTTTAAAGTAATTCTAGACATTTTAAATTATTCTCTCTTTTAACGCATTTTATGGTGCTCATAAATCTTGAATTGGTTTTATTAGATGCCTAACTCACCATGAGCAATAGAATTCTGGATGTTTAAATTGTATTTCAATTGTAATTTGTATGTATAGAATTTCTTGTAAAATAATGTATGTTTAAAATTACTTGCATGCTTTAAATTAGAAAATGTCTTTAAAATTAATTAATTTTAATATAAAATTATTTTCTTAATGTTGAAAATACAGTGTATTCTTCAACATTCTTTTTTTTCTTCTTGTTTTCCTTGAGCAGGTTTTTTTTTTTTTTGGATGGGTAAGATATATATAATACATACATATTAATTTACAAAAGGTGTGAATAATTACATTTTTTTAAAATATAGCGCTTATGAATTTAAAATTTGTTTCAATCGGGTTCATGAAGAAAATTTAAAGATGAACCTCTTACAACGAACTTTTTTTCGGGATTTAGCGACTTCGTTAAATAGAAGTCCGATTGTGCATATCAGTTCTAATAAATACACCATCAATAAAATAAAGACAAGAAAAAATATTTCCATCTTTCTCTTTCTTGACGCCCCCGAATTGCAATTTAAAAAGAACATCTTTCTACGTAAGTTAAGAATTCGCTCTTTTTTTTAAAAAAAAAAAATATTTTATCAAAAAATAACCAAAAGCAGGCCCAAACAGTGCGCACCACAAAATAATATTTATACATAAAAAATTCAAAACACGATAGCGCATGCCTACAAACCGCGAATCAATTCAGGTTTCAACACAATTTTCGCAGATAAGTTGCAAACGTGCAATGAATTTTTTTCACTTGAAATGCTTGTTTAACTACATTTAGAAAGAAACAGCGTAAATTCTGCTTGTTTCAGAAAATTCCCATGTAAGATATTATTTAACCAATAGTGCTACAGCATATAAATATCCACATGAATACAGGCTTAAAAACGGAATAATGCTTTTTTTTACATATAAATTTGAATGTTACAATTTCAGAACATGTCTTTAAAAATCATACCTTATTTTCAAAAAGATGCGGTTGTTGAAGAACTGACAGAAAGGGCATATATGTATAAGTCTCACAGATGTCAGTATTAAAGTATTTTAAAGTATTAAAGTACATAAAAAGTGTTTTAATTATACCATAAATTCAAAACCCGCAGCAGAAAAACAAGTGTCTGAATACTGGTCAATACTGAATTTGAAAACTTTCCTAGCTTCTGCACAGCAGTTATAAAATAGCTATATTGACTCTAAATGAAACGCAATATTTACTAATCCCTAATGTTGTCGATAGACGATGGTTTGAAAGATTCAATTAAACCAAAAATTTTCAGATCAACGAAGAGAAGTGAATATGATGTGGGATTCAACAAATCAAGAGACAATTTCCATAGCATTGTCACAAGCAATCGCTATTATGAACTGTAACAAAACAAATAAAAGTGAGGTCTATCACAATTACTATTTCCAAAAGCTTTAATCATGCGTTAATTGTAAATCAGAGAGTCTCTTTGCTTTGCAAAGTATGTATGCGGGCTCCTTCCAACTGAAATTGTCAAAACTGCAATCAAGATAAATACCCCATTGAGACTGACCAATGGAACGGGTATATGGTTACGGTTTCAGAATAAGGCTTAAAATGTGAGAATCAATTACCGAAACTGAAAGTAGAGGCAAAATTTGAATGGCAAATTGCAAATAGATACAAATGGACCAGAAGGAAAACGAAAATGATGTATTCAATGGTGAAATCTGATGAGGTCATACCAGCTGCACTTACAGAATAAGTTGAACATGATAATGATGCACAATTTCCATACTTTCTTGTAAATTGAACAGCTTTTACTCATATAAATGAAATTTACAACACAAACATTGAGCTTGCATGTTAAGTAATTCTGAGAAACATATAATTGATATATTAATATACCGATCTTCATGGTACATATAATTAAGAAACACATTAAAAGTGTGTGTAGAAAGAAGCTTGGCTTCCCAAATCTTTCCTACCTTGGGTAATTATTTATTTTTCCGAAACACCTTAGTTTTTTTCTGAATATATTTCAGATTCTACAATAATTTTACCATTTGCAGAGAACAGACATATAAACATGGCATCTTTCGAGAAATGATTTCTCCAGAATTAAAATTGTGTAGATGAAGCTTTTCAGTAAATACATTTTTCGCTGAGAGAAAATATTTGCTCTTAACATTACCGATAGTAAAAATTCTGATGAATTAAATAAATGACTAAGACGAGTATAAGAAGTATGAAATGAAATGGTCGGAGAGCGAGAGTATTGCTTTGTTTATAAACTCAGATACGCTATTCTACATTTTCAATAAAAATACTTACAAATATTAAAAATATTCATATAAACTGCTATTTGATTATCATATTGTTATCACAATTGATAAAAGATTTATGGTATGCCTCGTATGGTCATAGACGTACTGAACAGGAAAAAAAATTTGAAATGCAACTGTTAAGATTACAATCAACATGCCGCCTTTAGAGTTCTCCATTTAAACGTTTTTGCATCATTTACAAAACTGTTTTAGTCTACTACAGTGGTCTTCAAACTGTGTTCCACGGAACCCTGGGGTACCACAAGGCATACCCAGGGGTTCCCTAAGTCACAATAAAAAAATCGAGAAGAAATAAATATGTATGCAAAATGGATTCTTGATGACTATGAACTTTGTATAGTTACTAGTACATAAAAAGCCTATTCATTTAAAACTGAAAATTTTATTTATATATAATAACTTAATTTTGCAAAACCTTTTAAATATTCATTATAATATAATAAAAGAGTATTAAAAAACGTTTAATCGTATTATATATATACTTTCTACTAGATTGTGTGAATATTCTGTTGTTTACTATCTCGGGTTCCACGGGATAATGTGGCCGCGGTAGCCAAGTGGTCTAGGCATCGGATCATGGCTAATGTGCCATGAGTTCGATCCCAGTAACACTAAAGATCCGCCGTGTAGGGGAGCGATGCACGTTAAATCTGTCGAGAGCTCAAACGTCCTCCCGTTGGTGTGGTGTGGTAGTTAGGAAAGGTGGTTGCCAGCTCAGGTGTCATCCGCGTCACTTGACCATGGTTCAAAATTACGCGGACCGTCGCAAAAAGCCCTCGTGTTGCTACGACAGTGCGACGTTAATATTCACTCACTCCACGGGATAATTTTATACTCGTTAGTTTGCACAATGTCTTGCAAAAGTAAATAATTTTCTAATGGAAAATGCACCTTTTTACATTTGTCGAACACAACACCTATAATGAAGGAAAGGGAACAAGATATCAACAGAGAGTTGATGTTAAATTCTAAATTTAAGCAAGAACAGCTTCTAAATTTTAGATTGCAAATTCATGCAAAATACACGGGATTTCTCACATAGCTATAAACATTTTAATGCCATTGTGCTTAAGTGAAATATATAGCTCAACGTAAGTGGCAACAAAAACAACGTATAAAAACAAATTAGACTCAGAATATGTAATTCGATTGCATTTAATCCCAATAGAACTAGAATTCGACAGTTTGTGTAAAAAAAGCAAGCACATATCCCAGTTACGAAATATAATACATGGGTTGGTAATACTTATAAATCATAGATTAATATTATTAATGAGTAAATTATATTAAAAGTAAATTAAAATTTTTAACAATAGATGCAATACTTTTTTTAATTGCCTTTAACATTTGATGCACATTTTTAATTGCCCTTTTTTAATTGCCCATAACATCTTGATGTACTTTAAATATTATTTTGAGATATATTCTTCGAAGTATGTGCATGGAAAGGGGTTCGAAGAAAACACTTTCTAGTTCTAGAGGTTCCACGAAAACACCTTTAAATTTTAGGGGTTCCGTGAGTTGAAAAGGTTTGAAGACCACTGGTCTACTATATGGATTTCATAATATAAAATTTCATATTGCACTTCATTGTGCTATTAGTAGCATGCACTGTTTAAAATTATGTATCCACGATTAAAATCTTTTAAGTAGCTTTAAATACATAATTGTGGAAAAAATTAAACTATTCAGTTCATTCCTCGAAAAAAATTAATACACATTTCCTTCTATTTGTATATATAGAAAGAAAAATTGCAATCATGTGCACAATTCTTTTTGGTACTATCATTTGTGGACAAAATATTACAGATACATTAAATTTTTGGGACAAGTAAAATACTGCAAGCTACGAATAGCAATAAGAGAAATCCAAATTAACCAGTAATTAGGGAGTATCTCGCAGCACTAAAAGAAGAAAAATAACTATCTAAGGTTAGAAGTTCCTCAAACCAGATTTTATTAAGCTGAATAACATTAGAAAGTTCACACTGACTGGATTTGTCTGACAGAGATGACTCATAATCTAGTTCAGTAATTCTCTAGACTCTGAACTTCTTTAGACCCCTATTGAGTCTCGCAGGAGACGCCACACCTTTCTGTGATTTGACCTCAAGTGGGGAGAAGTGGAAAAAGGTGAATATAAAAAAAAATACTTCCTTTACTGATTCAAATATTCGCAGCTGGTGAGATCTTCATTGATGTGAATTCCGATTTATACCAAAAATGCAATATGAGATTTAAAATTAAAATTTTAAAAAATCATCTAATATAAATTTTTATAAAATTTACAATTCGAATAAAAATTAAGGTAAGAAAAAAATTTGGGAATGAATTCCAATCTCAAACAATGCAATTTATTTAAAATTCAAACAAATTTTAAAAATTACCTATACTAACATTAGTAAAATCGTAGCTTTGAAACTATTAATCACGATACAAAGTATCGATCAAAGAGAGAAATCTTCCGATACAACTTCAAAAATATACATATCCTCGGTTTCTAAGTGAACAGTTAAATCACATATACTTATCTCCACGTTGAAGTTAAAAGTAATTTTTATTTTATTCAATAGAAATACAGAAGTTCGCATATTCTTTTTCTATAATTTCAAGTTTTCCACATCATAAATCTTATTGAAAACAAACGTGATGCCTTGTAATGTGTACCCTACACGATGGAAAACAAGTTTTGTTCATTTTTCTTCTATACGGATAGAAATCAATACATGCAATTTAGAAATATTTTTTTATATACTTTATTTTGCTATGACTTGATTCTAAGTTAAACAAAACAAAAACATAGTAATATAAACTAAACTCAGGGGCGCAACAGCCCATGAGGGCCAAGGCCTACTGTGCCCATCTCAGTGTACATGATTATTGGGTGCTGAGGTGCATGAGCTGATGTTCCAATCAGGTGGTCAGTCTGAAGCGAAACCCTCAGTGTTCAGTCCCCAAGCAAGCTTGGTACTCATTTATCGACCCACTGAAGGGATGAAAGGCTGAGTCGACCTTGCACAACCAGAGGATAGAACCCCGGACCTGTGGTGTGGAAGCACAACACGCTACCACTCGGCCACTGGGCCTCAAATAACAATAGACTGTACTAAATTTCTTACAGTTAACTTACAACGTCAAAACGAAGAAAATTTTTTTTTTTCTCTTATCCTATCTGACTTAACATAAAACATCTCTTCAGCGTATTTTTTCTTCATACGTGTTAATTTGATATTTAAATGCCTACATGGTATTATTTTTTCCCCCAATTGCTATTATTTGATAGAGCACACAAAACATTTCCAAGGGGGGAGTCTACGGTCGAAAGTCCCCCAACTCGTATCATACCTCAAGACAACACCAATTGATTCTTCTGATTTTGTTAACAAAAGACAGTAAAAAATACATTGTTAATTACAAGTACTTCATTAAATTTTACGTTATATATATCTATAGGATTATCATCAATCGAAAAAACTCAAGGACTTTGGGGGGGGGTGTCCGGACCCCCTCCTTAGTGTGCGCCACTGCTTGAATTCAATTCTCATTAATATTCGGAGTTTTATGAAGATCATTTCAATCACAATTTATCAGCAACACAATTGATTAACAAAACTATTTTTCAATTTAATTATCATTTCAATATCATTGCAACCACAATCCAGTCATAATTTCCCACTTCGACGATGACAATTCGATATATATAAACGACCGTAATCATACTAACAATAAATTAAAAATAAAATGGATTGTTTTTAATACACCTGGAAAACACCAGTGCACTGAGCATAGAAACAATTTTAGCAATCTGCAAATACACAAATCACCTTTCTTTAAAAAAACGTTCATCCGTAGAATTTATTTTTTCTTCTTCAAGAGAACATGATGCAATTAAGCGAACAGATAGTCCAAAGCTAATCATGTATCTTCCAGAATAAGAGAAAGCACTCAATCAAAATATTTCATTGTTTTTTTGAGAGCGAATAGCCCACAAACAAGTTCTTTAATTTTAGAAAGCGAACAAGTATGAATAACCAGCTAATGAATATGCCGATATGGTACCGCGTACGTATTTTCGTTATCCACACCTCTTTCCTATCTTCTCCATACTCAGCCCTTATCCAATAACAATTTACATTTTCTTCGTATCGTTCGAACACGGAAACAAATCAAACCCGATACATCCGTTCAAAGTACTCGTTCTCTCTCTTCTCACTCTTATTTTTTTTAATGCTTTGACCTTGAAAGTGCTCTTGCTTTTATCGGAAGGACATGATATCCCTATAATGGAATCCCATTAAAAAAATAATAAAAGAAAATACTTGAGAAGTGCTCTTGAGCTAAAGCCTGCTGTGTTTAAAAAGTTAGAAAAAAAAACCGGTGTGACTTTCATTTGGTAATTCTAGGTACATCTTCAGAAAGAGATACGTTTTTTATTAATACGACACAGGTTGTCAGATAACAAACTTATAGGACGTGCTTTCGAAAAGGCAATGTGCCTGAAGGAATATTAATATTGATCGTTCGGGACAGAAGAGAAAAAAATACATTTGAAGTGTGTGTGCATGGCGATGAAAAACGTGACAATGAGCAAGAAAAAAAGTTTCGTTAAATTTTAAAAGTTATGATAAAAATAGTCAAAATTATTTTAAATATTTTAAAACAATACAGTCGAATTATATCCTGCACCACATTTATTTTTAAAAAATATTGTAATGTTTTTGTGTGATCATTAGATTGACACATATATATTTATAAGACAAATCAGAAAACACTGCAAGTTATCAAATAAGAATTACGAAATACACAGTTAAGATACACCCCAGTTGTTTCAAATTAGTTTATAGTGATTCTTTTTTTTTACATGTCGAAGTAGATCAAATGATTTTACAAATATAAATATCAAGGTTTTTTTTTTGTTTTTTTGAACAGTAGTTCTGATGAAATTTATTATTTTGCCATATCATTCTTCTATAATATTTGAAATTATTTTTTAAATTGAAAGATGTTTAAATAAATAATATTTCATAACATACAAATAAGAGCATTCTTTAAAAATATGTATAACCAATGTTTTAAATATCTTTTTACAAAATTCTACACAATGCGATTTAAAAAAAGCCACTTAAATGACATAGCTATTAAGATAAGGTGAGGGGCGATATAAGAAAGTGTAAAAACTTTAAAAAATAAATAGCTTTTAGACAATATTTTTTTTAAAAAATAAAATTAAAAATACATTATTTATCTTCGAAAGCATCCACTATTGAAAGTAATTATAAAAAAATAATTAGTATAATAATTTATTTCTAAATAACAAAAATTCTAACCTTTGTTTCTTTTACAAAATCAACAAAACAAAAATTGCAGAAAAAGAAAGTACTGTATATGAATAAAAATACTAAATTTTTAATTTCAGTAAATAAAATAAACTCCACAAAACATAATCAAGTTGTACATCATAAAGCATAACGTGCGTACATCATAATAACGTACATTCATAACGTAAGTACATGATAAAAATATTTAAAACAACATGATTTAAAAAGATTTATCGAATCACTGAGCCTTACAAAATTAGAAAAATTCAAAAGCAATGAATTATTTATTCTTTTAACTGCTGATCAAAATCTATTTCTTAATAATTTCAATATTATTTAAAGTACAATAACATAAAAAGTTAGTAAAAATTTACTTAAACATGTATTTTTATAAACATTAAACTTGATATTCACTATTTTACATTCTGTTCATTTAGTGCCATAAATAAAAAGTACATGAACAAGTATTCACCCCACGTGATAACGTTTAAATAAATTGAAAAACATGTTACAATTTTTTATATTCTAAAAAGTACATTGAAATCTGAATAATACGTAGACATATTTTAAATTTTATGAGAGAATGTTTGATTATGCAAAGAGAACAAACTTTTAATTTGACTCAAATAAAAAATAAAAAAGGCCAACAAAAGGAAAACTCGACCCTAGGCAATCATCACATAAATTAGCGGGAAGTAAGAATTTTCCCGCCGGCGACGAACCGTCGACGCGCGGCATAATGATTTCCCGTGGTTAGGCCTAGTTGAATCAATTAGGGATATCTCCGGTAGAACACCCAGATAACGCACGGCATTTTAACCGATGTTGAGCCGCATGCTCACTGAAGACTACGTCCGGTAAATCGTTGAAGTATTCGTAAAAAAAAAATGAAAATATGTTTGAAATTAAATTAGTAGCAAAAACTATTCTGTATGTTTAAAGTGGACCAATTGAAAGTAACATTGATTGGAAACAATTGAAATAATCTTTGATGGTCAAAAATACTTTTAAGAAAATGTTAAGAGATTTTTTTTTTTAAATTCTCTCTTTAAATTCTTTTCCTTAAAATTGCACAAATTCAATAAAATTTAAATCGTATAAAAATTTTTAAAAAAGCATATTTGCTTACGGATGATAATTTAAACAAATATCTGAATGTTTTATACAGATCGTCAGTTTTAAAATATTGAAATTATCAGCAAATTATTCAAAGTGCAGGTATATTTTTTTTAAACTGCTATACATTTTAAAAGAAAAAATAAATAAAAAGGACAAATTCATTACTTTTTTAATTCTGTACTTAGAACAGGATTACATTTCTAAAAAGACTTTCTTTACAAAGTAGTAGATCTTAAAAAAGGTTACTTTAAACACTATTTTTTTTTAAATTTAGAAAATAGGTCAATTGTAGTTGAAGGCCAAATAAATGTCTTCTAAAAACAGCAAGAATTACAAACCGTTAAGAATGTTTGACTATTCTTCAGGATCAAATCAACGATGTTTATGATTTCGAAAGTTGCTGAAAAACCAGATTGACAGTAAGGCGAATTGACAATTGCTGCAGGTAAAAATGAACAAAGATGGATTCAAGTAAACAATAGTTACTTTTCTCCTTTTAGATTTAGAGAAAGTATTTATCTTTTCAACAACTACAAAACGATTTATGTTTAAAAGTTAAACTTGCGTAAAAAATATTTTCTATGGAAAAAAAAATTGACAGGAAATCAATAAAAACCACACAGCATTTTAAATCACTTTCAACTAAGTGAAATGAAACAGTTTTTCTGACACAGCGTATAAGTTTCTTTCGCAACAGATTTTTTAAGGCAACTGTACAGTTTACAACTAAAAGTAACTTTTTTTTTTTTGATTTTGCACAAAAAAATGTTAAAATTTTTTTACCACTTCATCTCCTGCGAGGAAAAAAAACATAGTCTCTCTAACGATTCGTTTTCCAAACAGAGTTCGTATTTTCATTGTTTTCGTGCGTTAATTTATAGTCTAAAGAGAGTTATTTTTTTAAACAAAATTTCATATTCAATTTCAGCAGTTTTAATAAAAATCCACAAAAACCAGTAGAACTGCAAAAAATCGCGAATTACATAATTCCATTTTCTCCCACTTTAAAAAAAAAATAAACTTTTACAAGCATTCAATAAAATCTTTTCAAAGAAATCTAAAGAATTACACTTTTAACATATTTAAATAATAGAATGAGTAGCACCATCGAACAATTTGCAACATTTTCAGAACGAGAATCAACACAATATTTGATTCTTTCCATACTTAAAAAAGAAAATTCATGGGCTGATTTCGTGGAATACAAATTTTCAGACAAAATGTGCAAAAGTAAATATTTTTTAAAAATTTTAAAGCGAGTAATTAAAACTAATTTTTCTTATTTATTTTTTCTATTAATTACACATCTATTTTA